>JZKD02S1752199.1:494593-520260 GCA_000966675.3 Picea glauca | reverse complement strand
ACTGGAGCATGGTTTTGAGGATTTTGTTAACAACTTTGACTTGGCCATTCCCCTATAGATAGTAGTAACATGAATATCGATGCTAGAAACCCAACATGGCTACAATCCCATATTTTATCTTCAAAGTGTTTTCCATGGTCAGAGACCAATTGTTTTGGAACATTGAAGAGGGAAATTATGTGGTTAAAGAAGAATTGGGTTGCAATAGTTGCAGTGTTCTTGAACATTGGCATGGCTTCAACCCATTTCATGAAATATCCAATAGCCACAATAATGTAGTTATGGCCACCAAAAGAAGGTGGGTTACACTCCACAAAGTCAATGGCCAATTTGAAAAATGGACCAGCATTAATAACAGGGTGCAACAAGGTTGGTGGGATCCATTCCTTAGGGGGGGAAAGTTGATAGTTAGTACAACGTTTAACTTTCTATACACAAATAGTGAAGAGAGTAGGCTAGAAATAGCTAGCACACATGATTTTTTGGGTAGTGTCCATCCCCGAAAGGTGACCACCAAAAGCATTGTTGTGATATGAAATCAGGACCTAGTCTACTTCATCATGTGTAAGACAAATACGCAATAAGGTATTAGCTCCCCATTGATAGAGATCATATCCAATGAGGAGGTAGTGAGGGGATTGGTGGATTATGCATTACACGAGGTATTCACTCAGTGAACCTTTGACATGGCACCTATGTTCATGGGATATTAAAGAATACCCTTAATTTCAGTAGATATTCGTAAATACCTTCAAAAATACTTTTATCAAACCCCCATACCAATACATATTTCCAATAAAATAAACCCATAGTTTTACTATATACCTCTTTTAATACCCCCAATACCTATAAACCCCATGATACCCACATCCCCCCAAAATACCTACAATACATTGACTCTATTTTTCAAAATTTAAAAATCCCCTTTATCAATGAGCATGATAGGATATTGGTCAATAAGGTGAATTCCCCGTGATGCATTACCAGTCATCACGAGTCAAATGGGAATCAAAATTCTGAGTTCAAAAGTAAGTGAGAATTTCTCCATTGTCAATGGATATGGCGAACAAGTGTTCATCAGGTAGGTCACCGTTTAATGGTGGGTCCTACACACCAGTTGGGAATTCAAAATGAACTGAGTGAGGGATAAGGATTTCTTAATTTTTTAGGTCACAAACTCTAATTCAAATTCCTAGAGGATAATGATACATTGGGTATAATTCTCATTGATGACTTAGTGAATTGATAGGAAGGACATGGGGTTAGATTTGGTGATAACATTGGTTTTTCACATCAAGATGTAATGACACAGTTTTTTAATGGATAAGACAATAGCCAATGCCAAAGTATCATCATGTGAATAGGAAAAGGAGGGTTGGTAGAGGTTCCTATTTACATAGTAAATAGCATGCTCACATCCATTGATCCCATCATGAACTAAGACCCTGGAAATGGCAAAGTGTGAAGCAAAAATGTAGAGGCTGAAATAATTTTTGAAGTCTGGGGGACTAATCAAGGGTACGAAGGAAAGGGCCCTTTTAAGTGCATCAAAGGATTCCTAATATTCCTCGTCCCATAAAATTGGGATATCGGGATGTAATAAGCATGGGAACTCAGGGGTGATAGTGGTGTAATATGGAATGAGTTGATGTAGGAAGTTGGATCTCCCCTGTAGGATCTGCAATTGGGGTAGATTGCAAGAAGGAGGGAAGTCAGAAATGACTTGAACCTTAATAGAATCAACATTTATGTGGGATTTGGAGATGATGAATCCCAAAATTTGACCCACGGGAACACAAAAGACACACTCGAGGGGATTTAAACATATCTTCTATTTGTGAAATCTAAGAAAGATAGTACACAAGTCTTCCAAGTGTTTCACCCTCTACTTGAAATGAGCAGTGAGATCATAGAGATAGTCTAGGATAAGGTAATTCAAGTCATGAAAGTACTATTAAATGGTGAAATGAAAATTGGCACCATCATTTTTTAACCCACGTGGCATTAATTTGTATGCAAAGGTGCCTCATGGAGTAGTGAAGGTTGTATTGTATTGGTATTGTAGCTAAATAAAGATATGGATATAGCCTGAGAATCCATCCATAAATGATAATACCTTGTGTTATCTCCTCGGATAAATTAATCAAGTTGTTTTATTTTAGGTGATAGGATGTCATTCAACAAATACATTTCTAAATTTTTAAAGCTCATTTTTGAGAGCTTTATGCATGTAATAAAGTTTTAAAAAACATTTGGTTTCATTCTCATTTCAAAAAGTCAAATCTCAGGTTTCGGTGGCATAGGAACTTCTTCAAAAGGGCTTCTTAGCTACCAAAAGCCTTAGCTTTCGAAAACTTAAACAAAGAAATTCAAGGATATTTTAGCCACCGAAATCTTAGGAGTGTGGGAGGTGTCAACACATCCTTTCACACACCTAAACCGTCGGGATTGAGGTTTTATGATTACAATTAGCCGCCAAAAAGACAGGAGGAAAACCGTTTAGAGACTTGGAGCTGATCTCTGCATGATATATCGAATATTTTCAAATTGTTGTTTCATCACACCACATGGTTACATACTTCCCATCATTACAGTCACCAACCATGATTGTTTTAAATTTTAAGCCATGCTTTCGCATCCCTTGTAATCAGCGCCACGTTCTAATTAATGCCTCATACTTCTCATCCCTGTCATAGCTGAGCCAAATCTTCCTAAGTCTACGCTGTGTAATTTTCCCCCAAAACCTGATTTTCCAATTCCAGGTGTACAAGAACATTGCGACAGATGAAGAAAGGAGGATCAACTCTGAGGAAGGAGCTAGATGATATTAGTTACTTGGAATCGCACCCAGAGGTATGCCAACTTTTCAGGCACGCAAGTTGCTACTTTTTTTGTAAAAAATTACAGAGCTCTCACCAGCAGGTGGCATAAGCTTTTGCCCTGACTTTTGATGGAAGTAAAGCAGTCATCAGTCAAGATGAATTCCAGGTGGATGAAGCCCGCATAGCTGAGGTGACAAAGCTACCCAGGACTAGAGAAAACTAGTTCAAAAGCACTATCACAAAGAATGTTGAATTTAGGTCCTACTTGAAACCAGGACACAAGTGTTTGGTATGGAAGAAATACATTCCTATGTCTTTCCCTGAAGAGAAATGGAAAAAGTTATTAAAATCCATCCTTGTTTATATAACTTGTGAAGATAGATATAACAGGGTGATGATTTACCATTTCAAAATCATGAACCATTTCACTGGTAGAAACCAACTTAATCTGCCTTATTATCTCCACAGAAGCTTATCTAAGATGGCTCATCAGGTCAAGGCTAAGCCCAATAAGGTTGTAGGCAGGTTATCCCACCATGGTTTGATGAAACTCTTGGTTTATGAGTTGTTGCGGAGAAGAAGCAAAGAATGGAATTACTTCTTGTTCTGGAATGATTTTCAGACTGATGTACAGCTAGAGGGTAAGAAGAGTCTTTCTTCCAAGAATTCTTCTACTCCCAGAAGCGGAAAGAGGAGGAGGAGAGTTATCTCTCCAGTTCCAGTTAATCAGCCCTCTCCTTATTATAAGCCTAATAGAACCATGAAGAAACTAAAATTTAGCAGTGAGACAGAGAAGGCCGAAGAACCCCCAGTGAACAAGAGAATTCTTAATCTTCCCTGTTATCACACAGTTTGTAGCTAGGAGAAAAGGCTATAAGGTAGAGGGCCAAACTGGTGTAACAGGAACCTATCCCACCCAATGTCACCACGTTGAGATGGTTCTTTCTCTTTAGGGAGGTGAGGCCCAAGGGAGATGTCCCAGATGACCTGGGGTTTTGAAGAAGCCTAAAAGATAATTAGACAATGACAAGTTTCCCCCTTCACATATCACCACCAAAGAAGATAGTCCAACCTATAGCCAATAAAGACAACCAAGTAGGATCCCTGCCCGAGAAAAAAGAAACAATAAACTTGATATATGCAGGCTTTGGTTAGTACTTTATATATATTAAAGACTATCTAATATTCAATATGAGCAATTTAAAAGTAAATGTTGATAAAGTCAATGTTTACAAAATAGCAATAGTAGTAATGTCACTTCATCAATCAATACTAGAATGATACAGCATTCAATATAAAAAATCACTTCTTAACTCAATTAATACCTTCAATAACCATTCAATTGCTCAAAAGACAAAAACGTTTCTTCATCAATGATATAATAGCAAGGAGTGATGTCAGCATTCAGGGTTAGTAGGGTTAGGTAGAGCTAGGGTTAGTGCAGTTAGGGTTTCAATTCAAAGGTATTAAAAGAGTTTAGATCAGGTTCTACTTCAATGTTTGAGGTCTTAGATCAATGCCCTTAGGGTTAAATGGAGTCAATAATGAAGGATGCAGGAGTTGAAGGAGGACAACTAAGGACTGGAGGGAAGAGCTCTAAAGTGCTGCTATGGCAGGGCCTCAATTGGGCTAGTGTCCACAAGAAAAGGAGAGCTTCCAGAAAGATCTCATCCAATCCATGTAAGTGAGGTGATGTGGCTAGGGGATGTCCAAACCTGTGGGTGCAGTGAGGGCCAAGGATGCATAAGTGTTACATGTGGGTACCTTTGTAGAAGGCGAGATGTACCTATCATGGATGCATTTTTCCAAGCCCATTCTTGCCTTTATTCTTTTTATTCTTGTTTTATTATTTTATTCACTTTTTTTCATTTTTGTTTAAGAACTAACCAGGGGACATTGCCTTGGCATGGAGACTAGAGCTGACAGTGTTACCCACAAGTACTTTCACAGATATGAGAAGGTTGTCTCGTGATGAGACCCCCTTTCCCTTGGCCATGCAACCAAAGTTCATTGCCCTGGCATGGTAACCAGATGGTGGCAATGTCATATTGTTAAGTACACATGGACCTAATAGATTGGCTTGTGATGAGACCCCCTATCCTCTTACTGGGTCTTGTTTTGTTATTTTTCGGGTCCCTCTTGTTTCTTGTTGAGAGGCTTTTTACTTCCTTCTCGGGGATCCCTGGGCGAAGCATCTCGAGGTCTTATTTCTAGGATTTTGTCTTTTACCAGTTTCTTTTACCTTCTGGGCCTTTATCCCCTTCTTCCCACGAGATAAGGTGCAATCCTGCAAATAGGTCAACCCAATGCTCGAACAAGGGGAATGGGATAAATGAGTGAGAGATAAGATGAAATAGTGGTGCTATGATGGGAGCGGACGATGGATTTTCAAAAGTTCCCCCAATGGAAAACCAAGACCTATGGGCACAGGCTTGCTAGGGCACCCTGTCAATTTCCCCAAGCATGGTCAACTGGGCTAATGTAAGATCCAAGCAGTTGTTAGAGATAAAAGGAATCAAATGAATATATTTAAAGGTTTCAACGATCAAAAGTGACACATACCATGATACCTGGACCAATTACCTCATGGAGAAATAACCTCTTCTGATACAAGATCAAGTTGATGGTGATGGATGTTGTTGCTATTGAAAAGACAAATACAATGGAAGAAGAAAAGGTGGGCCCTCCAGGGCCATTCTCGGGTCAATACTACTCTCGGTACTCCATGTTTAGGACCTATGGGCCTCGAGACATGATCTCCTAGTTATCCCTAAAAAGAAGGGATAACACCTGGCTCCAACTCGGGGACATGTGCTCACCGTAGAGTGCATGAGAAACTCAACATCTCTGGCATAACCTGCAGACCTGCTCAATATCGATAAAAGTATCAGTGACAAAAACGGGGTGGTAATGCCACCCCATCATACATATACATATATATATATGGATTGAAAGAAAACAATCAATAATGCGAATGTACGAAAAAACAAACATGAAATGCAAATGGTATAATACATGAAAACAAAATGCCTACTTACCTATAATTACCTATGAAGTCAGGTAACCCCACCCTGGTGGCATTTGAGGAGGTGCCCGCTGACGGGCACTATGTATCATCATCCCTTCAATGTAGATAGGTAATAGGAGTCATTAACTGACTTTCTTCCAACCTTGAAAGGGCCTAGCAAAAATTGAGTGTTTCTTTTGACATTAGTAGGCTCCCCTTTATTAGCATCCCACATCCATACTATGTCCCCTTCCTTGTACTCTTTGATCTTGAAATTGGTTGTTCCTTGAACAAACTTAGTGTATTGTGAAGAGGGAGGTGGGTGGGATTCTACTGTAAAGACTTCTTGCTGGGAAGGTTGAATTAGCATGTCATCTTCTCTTATGGTCCCAGCTTCCCTATCTTTATACCTGTCTAGGAGTTGCAGGAATTTTTTTTTGTGGACCTTTGTATCTGATCAAAATATTCTTTTGTTGCAAAAGGTGTATCTTTCAGAGAATATTTTTGAAGAGTTTGTTTGGTCCCATCATGCGCTTTGTCATATTTGATAGAATCACTAGGCTCTTGCACATGAGTTGTAGTCACGGGTACATTCTGGAGATGCCCAATAGTTCCATCCTTCAAGGGTATATTCACATAAGTGAGGTCCATCTCAAGAGAACCTCCAAGATTTGAGGCAAATTTCCTACACAATAAAATCCCCCACACATCTGGGATGTCTACAACCACTATGTCCACATGGATGACTTTCTCAGGGTATTCTTTAAGGAAAACTTCGACATTCTCAATCACCCCATGTGTGGGTATGGATTTAGACTCAAAACCACACACATTCTTGTAAGGTCGTGTGACTTTCAAACCCAGTTGTTGCATGACTTTAAAGGACATTATGTTGGCACCTGCTCCTGTATCCAACATGCAGTTGTTGAGGATTTTGTTGTTAATTATTAAAGTCATGAGGAAGGGGGGATTTTCACCGTTTTGGACCGTGAAGTGATTGACTTGCAACATGATAGGGGGGTCCATGGATCCATCTGATTCTTGAAAGAAATTGTCAAAACTCTCTTTGACAGATGGCACCTTAATGAATTCTTTCAAGGGAATGGTTACATGCATCTTGGATAGTTCCCCTTCAAAGTCAAAGTTCAAGTTAACCCTTCAAGTCTCGGATGTATTAGGAAGAAGCACATCCAAGGATGGGGGTTCTATTTCTTCAGCGGTAGGTTGGATTAGGTTCTTTCTTTTATACACTTGGGACTCTTTTTTCTTTATTTTTTCTTTTGATTCCTGGTCTAGGTTATTTATTATTGCCATTCTGGCTTTCCATGACGCTTCTTTGATGGCCTCTTGATGTTCTTCAGTTGTGATATTTATCTAAGGGCCTTCTATGAAGTGGCCTATGTTGTTCACTTGTTTATGGCCACCATCACTGCAAGGACATTCATGTTCCCAATGTGCCTCACTGCATTAAAAACACCAAGGGTTCTCATCCACAATGTTGGTAGGATTTAAGGTGTTTGGGACTTCTATGTCCTTGAAAACATTTTCATTCCGTTCAACAAAACCAACTACTCCCTGTACTAGATAGCCATATTCGTCCCAATCTTCAGAGACATCAGAGGTATCATCAGGATAATCGCCCCAATTTATATCTTCTTCTGTCAAGGGAAAGGTGGGCAATCTCAAAACAAGCATGGATCCACCGATTTGTAATCACTAGGTCCAAGATCATCTATTAATAATGAAGAGGGTGTTTGTTCGTCTTTCTCAAACTGACTGGTTTGTAAAAGTGTGGGAGTCCCCTCAAAAGATAATTGGTCATTCAGGTATTGCTTTGTTAAAAAATGAATGATTTCATGAATTCTTTTAACCCTTTGCAAGATACAGGACATACTAGTGTCTAAGTTGGTTCCATTATGCACTCGGGGGTCTCCAGACCTGGTTTCCAGATCCCTATTGGTTTGGTCAAAATACTCAAATCCGGGTTCACTCATATCTTGATTTTCTAACATTGGTATGTTCAAGACAAACAAGGAGTTTTCAAAATTCGGTTTTTTATGAGTGGCCATACCTAAACCCTCGGATGGTTCATGTTTTCTTGAGAAGTCTAAGACATTGTTGATGTTTGAGAAAGTTGTGGTCCATTTCCTTTTGGGAGGCATGAAATTTACCTCAAGGATTTCTGGGAGCATGCGTTCAGTTTCAGTGATATCCTCGTCACTAGATTCCTAAGGGTTATTATTGTATGAGAGATTAACCTAATGGATGTAGTCTTTGAATTCAAGGTTCCTCTCAATCTGGTAAGCGAAATCTTGTGCTTCTTCTAGAGTCGAGGGTGACCGAACTTTGAGAGTAAACTTCAAAACTCCTTCCAATGAGTTGAAGTAGTGTTGGAGGATAGCTTCTTCTCAGATCATTTTTAGGAGAAGATTGAACCTATCATTGAAATCCCTAATGCCCTTGCTAGAAGCCTTACAAATATCAGTATACTAAAAGTAAAGGGAATCCATGCTCTCTTTTTCACACCAATATTTCTTAAGGACTTGCTCAAGATCTTCAGGGGTTCTGATGCTTCCTTTTGGGAGTTTGTTAATCCATCTTCTGGCACTTCCAGTGAGTGAGCTCACAAAGAGCCTTAAAAAGACATCAGGGTGTTCTTGTCTGGACTGGTGAAATTGGAAAGCATCACAGAATTTGGTCCAATGAGAATTTCCATACGATCCATCTTCCCTTGAAAACTTAGGTATCAAGGATTTGACTTTCTTTGGTAGATCATGTAACCCCCCTTGGGTGTTAGCTAAGCTTAAAGGGCCAAAAAGTTATTCATGAGACCATTTGGGAGAATTTACGGGGCTGACAGGATTTGTAGAGGTCATAGTAGATGAAGGTATATACTGACGCCCACTACGGGTCCTCATTAGCTATTTGTGGAGTCGCCTAATGATTTTCATGAAATCATCAAAAGGTAAAGGGAAACACCCTAAGTGGAGTCTCTAGGTAAGTTGCACGATAAGGCATCTGAGGCAAGGCTTACCGAAAAGTTGTCGTATGAGGAAGGTTTGACTCAATGTTCCTCGGCAACGGCGCCAAAATGTTATCGCACAATTTGTAGCTAGGATAAAAGGCTATAAGGTAGAGGGCCAAACTGGCGTAACATGAACAATACAACCATTCAATTAAGAAGTTATGCAGAATTTCACTTACATTTCACCAAGAAACATCATAGCAAACCCTAGCTGTAACAGCTTCCATCAAGAGAAATGCCAAAAAATGCCAAGAGAATCTTCCTTCAACAAGTGCGCCTCACTAAATCAGCAAAAACCCTAAAGTAGGGTGCAAATGTCAGACCTCACCAAGTGGTGAGTGAAATATGATGATAAAATGAGAGTCAAAACCCTCAATATATAGTGTATAAATGACCTAATTTTACTTTTTAGGTCATAAAAAGGCCGACAAGGCCATAATACCAAAATAATATTGTTTTTACATTAAATTGTCAAATTAAAACCCTAATTGAGCTGCAAAGAGAGTAAAATCCCCTTCAAGGGAGGTGCTATCCCTTTTTAGGGCAAATGAGACATCCAGGAGCAAAACTTTACCCCCCAGGGGCCTCTCCAACATGCCACACGTGCCACTGTTGCAAAGCCTATCTCCAAAAGCATCCATGAAGCTGGATGATGTCATGGTGAAGATGGGGACGTCCTAAGCCTTACAAGGCTAGCATTCCACTGAAAAGGGGCCATTCCCCCTAGGTCTAGTCCTGCCAGAGTGTCTCTGGTGGAACATCCTCTTCCTCTTAGGTGCAAAACCCCTGGTCAAGATTTGTCCTGTCTCTGCCCCCTGATGGGGTCTCAGCATCCATCTGGTGGGCTCTTCAACCCCATGGAGGTCCCAACTGGTCATCTCCCCATGTGTACCAGTCCAAATGGTACCTATTCGTCGGGCATGGTCCTACACATCAAAAGTTATGCCCTCCATGGGATCATCAGTCACAAGGATCATAGCAATGTCAATCACATCTCATCATCAATATTATTAAACATATGCATAAAACCCTTAATACATCAGTCAATACCTCAAAGAAATTACAAAAACTTGCAATACAAGATTGGAGAAAAGGGAAAGGTGTCCTATTGGGCTAGTGTCCACAAGAAAATGAGGGTTTTCCAGAAATATCTCATCCAAGCCATGTAAGTGAGGTGATGTGACTAGGGGATGTCCAAACATGTGGGTGCAATGAGGGCCAAGGATGCATAAGTGTTACCTATGGGTGCCCTTGTAGAAGGCGAGTTGTACCTGTCATGGATGCATTTTTTCAATCCCATTCTTGCCTTTATTCTTTTTATTCTTGTTTTATTCTTTTATTCACTTTTTTTCTTTTTTGTTTAAGAACTAACCATGGGAGACTGCCTTGGCATGGTGACCAGAGCTGAAAGAGTTACCCACAAGTACTTTCACAGAGATGAGAAGTTTGGCTCGTGATGAGACCCCCTTTCCCTTGGCCATGCAACCAAATGTCACTGCCCTGGCGTGGTAACCAGATGGTGGAAATGGCATACTATTAGGTACCCATGGACCTAATAGGTTGGCTTGTGATGAGACCCCCTATCCTCTGACTAGGTCTTTTTTTGTTATTTTCCGGGTCCCTCTTGTTTCTTGTTGAGAGACTTTTTACTGCCTTCTCAGGGATCCCTGGGCAAAGCATATTGAGTTCTTATTTCTAGTATTTTTCCTTTTACCAGCTTCTTTTACCTTCTGGGCCTTTATCCCCTTCTTCGCACGAGATAAGGTGCAATCCTACAAATAGGTCAACCTAATGCTCGAACAAGGGGAATGGGATAAATGAGCGGGAGATAAGATGAAACAGTGGTGTTATGATGGGAGCAGACAATGGATTTTCAGAAGTTCCCCCGGTGGCAAACCAAGACCTATGGGCACAGGCTTTCTAGGGCACCCTGTCAATTTCCCCAAGCATGGTCAAGTGGGATAATGTAAGATCCAAGTAGTTGTTAGAGATAAAAGGAATTAGATGCATATATTTAAATGTTCCAATGATCAAAAGTGATACATACCATGATACCTGGACCAATTGCCTCATGGAGCAAGAACCTCTTCTGATACAGGATCAAGCCGATGGTGATGGATGTTTCTGTTGCTGACAAGACAAAGACAATGGAAGAATAAAAGGTGGGCCCTCCAGGGCCATGATCAAGTCAATCCTACTCTCGTTACTCCATGTATAGGACCTGTGGGCCTTGAGAGATGATCTCCTAGTTATCCCTAAAAAGCGGGGATAGCATTCCTTACACAAACACATAGGATGAAGAGCACCAGGTTGAAACAGAGCATGAAGAGCATCAAATTGAAACAGGACATGAAGATGCAGTATATGTATATGTATTCACAGCAAGGTATGAAGATATTCCATCACCTACACCCAAATAAGAACAATAACTACAAGTTGCAGATGCCTCATCTAGCAAAAAAGTGAAGCAAAGTAAATCAAACGAAATCAGGAAACTTAAAAAGAAGTTAGCTCAACAAGAAGTGCTAGAAAGGGTAATTAAAACCAGATATGAAACCTTGTCTAATAATTTTGCAGAAAGCAACTCAACTTTAGAAAGATTAGCACATGAAAGCATAAAGGAAAAGAAAAAGAAGGAGAAGATTGTAAAAGATTACAATAGCTTATTGAGAGTAGCTAGGGACTTGAAGAAAAAGGTCGGGGATTTAAGGTCGCAAGATATGTCTTCAAAGCACAAGTCTCAAACACATGCTACTCTTCAAACTCTAGCAGAGGTAGTAGTTCAGTACAATGAACCACAGGCAACCAACAATCCTACAGTCATTCCAAAATGTTGAGCAAGGTACATAAGCCTCAGAAGATCCACCCTAAGGCATTTTGGAGCTAAGACAAAAGGTATTTTGAAATTTTGATCATTTTCACTAAGGAAGAACTTTTGGTGGCTTAGGAAAACATTTTGATTGTTCATTAGCCATCGAAAGCAGAGCTTTCCATAGCTAATTGGTTTAGATTTTGTCTATTATAATTACCGAAAGCACTAACAGGGAAGAAAGTTAGTATTTTTGCACAGATCTAGGTTTTCCTTGTCCAAAAGCATCAGGAATAGTTCCAATCAATAGATAATAATTAAAGACATCCTTATCAAGAGTCTGTTTTGATTTTGGAGATGCTCTACAAAGCAGAAAGGTCAAATTGGTTAGCTATTTTCACGGAAAGAATTGTTTTATTGTCAGTAGGTGTCATTTTCGACTTCTCTCATATCTCATGAAAATCCATCAGCCTCGAAAGGATTACTACACCTGACGAAGAATCTGAAGGACATGAAGATCACCCAAGAATAGGAATTGACCTATTTTATAGGATCTTTTCCTGTTTTCTTGGGCCATTTATGGACTTTCTATTTTTGGCAAATTCGATCCAATATCCTAGGATCTAGAAACTGTTGTAAAGGCTATAAAGCCAAAAATACTAGAGGAATGAAGGGTTCAACTTTGAGTTCTAGACTCTACTGTTATTGTGATAGAGACACTTTCTTTAATATATTCAGCCTACAAGCTTCTTTCATTGTTTTTTGTCAGACTTTCTTTCCATTTCTATTCTATGCCTATGAGTTGAAATTATTTCTTTATCTCTGTTTAAATGTCCTATGGTAACTGTCATCTTACCTTTGATTATTAAAAAATAATTGTAAGCATCCACTGCTAGTTTTTTGACCCATCATATATATGGTTTATGTATGTTCTAGTTAATTGATTGGTTTCTTATCCATCTAATTTACAAACCTATCTGATAATATCTCTTGAAGGCCTTGTACTGTTTGAATATAACTAGACTATCTTGAAGATACAATCCAATGATTTAGATATTCATCTTGATACAACCCCACACCCATTATTGAGTAAATAATTACAAAAAAATCTAAGTTACCAGGCATCTCTGAGATACAACCTAGGAGAGTTTCCTAGAGTGATAACAAATTGGCGTCATTGTTGATGAACGAAGATCGAAGCTCGGCTTCCTTGGGAAATGACATAGATCCAAATTTGATGATAGACAAAGTGTGGAAACTATTTTGGTTGTAATCGTCTATCTGGCGACTCCATTGGAACGAAGTGGCTCCGAGAAGGGCTCATATCAAAGAAAATCAAGAAAGGCCACTGGCAACACTAGTTTCAAACCATGAGAAGATCATCAGAAGTGGAAAAGAACTGCAAAGAAAAACTTCCAGATCTGCAAGGGCATCTACACCAGGTATTTCAAGAAGCACTTCTTCATTTGTATCTAGAGAACCTTTTGTCGAATCCACTTATGTTGAAACTTCTAGTTCTTAGAAAATTGTAATTGAGTTGGAATTCTTGAAGGGTGATGAGCCTTCAATTTCTTCTAATGTTATAGATCCTATTACTGAGCATATTACTATATCTGACTTAGGAAAAGAAGTTGTATAATCTATCCAAGAAGAGGACTCTTCCTCTTCCTTGAATTATTCACAAACTGAGCCTGGAAAAAGTTTTTTCTATACCCATACCAGTTTTCCCATTCTTGAAGATATATTACAATACATTTTCTCTAAGGGTGAAGAAAACTTGGCCTTACTGCTTGGCCAGTTTTACAGAGCTTCTTATTTCCCACCTTGTTCATATTTTGAAGAAACCACATTCCAGGGTAGTCATTCTACCAGTGCTTCCACTTCATTCCTCAGTAAAATAAAACCACCATCAATGTCCATAGTCCCACCTATCCCATCTCAGTCATCATCTACAGAAATATCTTCCTCTGCATCAACCCCTAAGATTTCCATGGCTGCTCCTTTGATAAAAATGGAACAGATCTTAGCAAATAGGTATGCTCCTCTTGTTTTTCCCAATCCTTTTTCAGCCATGCCAAAAAGAGATTATCAGAAGTACATGCCCAAGTTTAATGGATCTGGAGATTATACTGTTGAAGAAAACATAGAGGCTTTCTATGCCTATGCTGAGAACATTAAAATTTCTGAGGAAGATTTTTGGACCAGAGTATTTGTGCAGATCTTGGATGGTCAATATAGGAAGTGGTTCAAGGAAATGCCAGCTAATTCAGTGACAGGTATTGAGCAATTAGATGAAGTGTTTTTGAAACATTGGGGAGAAAGAAGAGACCTTTTGTATTATATGACTGAATTTGGAAATCTAAAAAGAGAAAATGGTGAATCTATTTCAAACTTCACCAAAAGATTCAATAAAATGTTTGGGAAGATCCCTGCAGAGATCAAGCCAATTGACACGTTGACTAATATTACTTACTCTTCTGCCTTTGATCCAGAATTCTACTTGATCCTTAGAGAAAGAAGGTCATCCACACTCGCCTTAATGCAAGATGTTGCTCTTGAGGTTGAATCTAACATTGTGGCATCCCAGAAACTTAAAGGTAAGTTTGAGAGAAAGAAGTCATATGTTGATCCTCCTTCTTCTTCAAATGAAAAAATGGAAAAAATGGGCAAGATGTTGGATAGTTTGACCTCAGAGATGTCAAAACTGAAAATTCAGGGTCAGCAACCAATAAGAGGTAGAGAGCCTAATGTCTATGCTCCCAGGAATCCTAATGCATTCCATTACATAAGGAATAACCAACAGGTCTATATCCTTCAGAGAGATAAGAATGCAGAGAGTTTTAGGAGCCAGTGTCATGTCTTTCCTAGATGGCTTCTCATGCTATAACTAGGTTTTTGTACACCCTGATGACCGAGAAAAAACTGCCTTTACTACTCCTTGGGGTACCTTCATGTACGCCAAGATGCCACTTGGGCTAATGAATGTCGGGGCTACCTTTCAGAGGGCCATGGACATAGCCTTTATGGGAGAAAAGGACAATTTTGTCCTCATCTATCTTGATGATATCACGGTTTATTCCAACAGTCATGAAGAGCATCTGAAGCATATGAAAAGAGTATTTTTGAAATGCAGATAGTTTGGGATTTCGCTAAACCCAAAAAAGTATCAATTTGCTCTCAAGAAGGGTAAGCTCCTAGGCCACATTGTTTCAGCAAAGGGAGTGAAAATTGATCCAGATCGGGTTGAAGCAATTCAGAAGGTCCATACCAAGGTCAAAGAAGGATATCCAATCCTTGCTCGGTAAGATAAATTTTGTCAGAAGGTTTATTCCTAATTTTTCTGAGTTAGTGAAACATATAACCTCTATGTTGAAAAAGGGATCTGAGGTCAAATGGACAGACAGTCCAAGAAGTTAATTCTAGGATATCAAGCAGGCTATCATGGAATCTCCTACTCTAATCAATCCATATTACACCAAGAACTTCTATAGTTTCTCTTTTTCTTCCTATGACACAATGGCAGCAGTCTTGTTACAGAAAGATGATGAAAGTCTTGATCACCCGATGGCTTTCTTCAGAAAATCACTCAGGGATGTTGAACTAAGGTATGATCCTATAGAAAAACAAGCCTATGATATCATTAAATCATTAAAATATTTCAGAATTTATATCCTCCATGAAACGATTGTTGCCTATCAGCCTCTATGAAGGATGTCTTGACCCAGCCTGATATTGATGGAAAGAGAGCCAAATGGATCGCAAAGATGATTGCGTTTGACATAGAAGTGAAGCCCACCAAGATGGTAAAAGGCCAAGGCCTTGCCAAGCTCATGACAGAAGAGAACTGTGATCTTTTAGGCATAAATTTCATTGGGGTAAGTTCAACAAGTTTGCAGACAGAGATAGCAGCAGAAGAGAAGCATGACAACCAGAAGGTGGCTGAGAATTTGTCTTCATGCGAGTGGTATTCAGGTATTGTTCATTTTTTGCAGAAGTTGGAGGTTTCTCCTGAACTTAGCATGACTCAAGCTCAAGCTCTTAAGCTCGGAGAAATTAAATTATGCATTGATGATAATCTTTTGTATTGGAAAGATCCTTCTGGTTTACTATTGATGTGTTTGGACAAAGATGAGTCAATTAAAGTCATGCATTAGTTCCATTCAAGTATTTGTGGATTCCATCATTACTGGAATACCATAGCTCATAATATCCTAAGGGTTGGGTACTATTGGCCTTTTCTTTTTTCAGATGTGTGCGCCTTTGTGAAATATTGTGATAAGTGCCAAAGATTCACAGGGAAGAAACAACTCAAATCTCTGCCCCTGAGACCTATTGCAGTAAATGGTCCCTTTCAGCAGTGGGGCTTAGATTTCATAGGCGAGATTAATCCTTCATCTAGTGGTCAACATAAGTGGATCCTGGTAGCCACTGACTATTTTACCAAGTGGATAGAGGCAATCCCCACTAGAAATTCCTCTCATCAAGTCGTCATGAAGTTTCTCTATGAAAACATCTTGATCAGATTTGGTTTCCCAAAAAGGCTAGTAATAGATAATGCAGCAGCCTTTAAAGATGATGCATTGGTTGAAATGTGTAATTCAATGGGCATTCAATTGGTACACTCTACCTCCTACTACCCTCAAGGTAATGGCCTTGCCGAGTCATCCAATAAGAGTCTAGAATGAATCATCAGAAAGATGTTGGAGGAGAATCAAAAGAGCTGGGATTCTAAACTAAAGTTTTCTCTTTGGGCTGACAGAGTGACCATCAAGAAATCTATAGGGACTTCTCCTTTCAAATTGGTTTATGGCACTGATGCCATTTTCCCCATTCAGCTAGTTCTACCAGTGGCTAAATTCTTTCAGGAAGAACAAACTGAATCAAATGATATGGTGAGAAGAATGATTGACTTGGTAGAATTGCAGCAAGTCAGAGAACATTTGGTGGACAAATCAAAAGCTCATCAGAAGAGGATCAAGGATACTTTTGACAGAAAAGAAAAGGTGGACAACTTTCAATTTGGTGATTGGGTTCTGAAATGGGATGCCCTCAAACAAGATAAAGGCAAGCATGACAAGTTTGACTCTTTGTGGACCGGTCCTTTCATGATAACTCAAGTACAAAATAATAACACTTTCATTCTTAAAATTCCATAAGGTGAAGAAATGTTTGGTGGCCCAGTAAATGGGCATTTTCTGAAACTCTATTTTATCTAAGGCTTCAAATCCTTACCATTGTAAATTTTATTTTCAGTTTTTGTTTGTTTTTTCAAAATAACTCCATGCCTAATGGAAACACTAGTAGATAGGTTTGAATTTTTGTCTTACAGGAAAGGCATTGGTTCTGTGGTTCTTGAAACCTCACAGGGAGGCTTTCACCGCCAATAGGATCTATCATTATCTCCTCAGATAAAGTAATCAAGTTGTTTTATTTTAGGTGATAGGATGCCATTCAATAAATACATTTCTAAATTTTTAAAGCTCATTTTTGAGAGATTTATGCATGTAATAAAGTTTAAAAAAACAGTTGGTTTCATTTTCATTTCAAAAAGTCAAATCTCAGGTTTCAGTTGCTTAGGTGCTTCTTAGCTACCAAAAGCCTAAGCTTTCGACAACTTAAACAAAGCAAAATAGGGCTATTTTAGCCACTGAAAATGTAGGAGCGTGGGAGGAGTCAGCACATCCTTTCACACTCCTAAACCATCAGGATTGTGGTTTTATGATTGCAATTAGCCGTTGAAAAGACAGGAGGAAAATCGTTTAGAGACTTGGAGCTGATCTCTGCATGATATATCGAATCGTTTCAAATTGTTGTTTCATCAAATCACATGGTTACGTACTTCCCATCATTACAGTCATCAACCATGATTGTTTCAAATTGTAATCCACGCTTTCGCATCCCTTGGAATCAGTGCCATGTTCTAATGCATGCCTTATACTTCTCGTACCTATCACAGCTGAGCCAAATCTTCCTAAGTATACGCTGTGTAATTTTCCCCCAAAACCCAATTTTCCAATTTCAGGTGTATAGGAACATTGCGACAGATGAAGAAAGGATAATCAACTCTAAGGAAGGAGCTAGATTATATTAGTTACTTGGAATCGCACCCGGAGGTATGCCAACTTTTTAGGGAAGCAGATTGCTACAATTTTTGTAAAAAATTACAGAGCTCTCACCAGCAGGTGGCCGAAGATTTTTCCCTGACTTTCAATGGAAGGAAAGAAGTCATAGGTCAAGATGAATTCCAAGTGGATGAAGCCCTCATAGCTGAGGTGACAGAGCTACCCAGGACTAGAGAAAATTGGTTCAAAACCACAGTCACAAAGAATGTTGAATTTAGGTCCTACTTGAACCAGAACACAAGTGTTTGGTATGGAAGAAAGACATTCCTATGTCTTTCCTTGAAGAGAAATGGCAACAGTTCTTAAGAGCCATTCTTTTTTATATAACTTGTGAAGGTAGATATAACAGGGTGATGATTTACCATTTCAAACTCATGAACCATTTCACTAGTAGAAACCCACTTAATCTTCCTTATTATCTCCACAGAATCTTATCTAAGATGGCTCATCAGGTCAAGGCTAAGCCCAATAAGGTTGCAGGCAGGTTATCCCACCATGGTTTGATTAAACTCTTGGTTTATGAGTTGTTGCAGAGAAGAAGCAAATAATGGAATTACTTCTTGATCTGGAATGATTTTCAGACTAATGTACAGTCAGAGGGTAAGAAGAATCCTTCTTCCAAGAAGTCTTCTACTCCCAGAAGTGGAAAGAGGAGGAGGAGAGCTATCTCTCCAGTTCCAGTTAATCAGTCCTCTCCTTCTTCTAAGCCTAATAAAACCAAGAATAAACTAAACTTCAGCAGTGAAACAGAGAAGGCTGAAGAACCCCCAGTTAACAAGAGAATTCTCAATCTTCCCTACATAGACTCGGAGGATGAAGAGCACCAGGTTGAAACAGAGCATGAAGAGCATCATATTGAAATAGGACATGAAGATGCAGTATATGTAGATGTATTCACAGCAAGGTATGAATATCTTCCACCACCTACACCCAAAGAAGAACAAGAACTAGAAGTTGCAGATGCCTCATCTAGCAAAAAAGTGAAGTAGAGTAAATCAAAGGAAATCAAGAAACTTAAAAAGAGGTTAGCTCAACAAGAAGTGCTATAAAGGGTAATTAAAACCAGATATGAAACCTTGTCTAAGAATTTTATAGAAAGAAACTCATCCTTAGAAAGATTAGCACATGAAAGCATAAAGGAAAAGAAAAAGAAGGAGAATATTGTAAAAGATTACAAGGGCTTATGGAGAGTAGCTAGGGACTTGAAGAAAAAGGTTAGGGCTTTAAGATCGCAAGCTATGTCTTCAAAACACCAGTCTCAAACACATGCTACTTGTTGACGGGCGAAACTGTCTGTCCGTCAATTGAGAGAGTGGAACCGGTCCGGGGTTGTCTAAATAACCCAAGCCGTTTGGAATGAACCACCCTGACGAGTTTAACGGCTCTGTTGGCCTCCCTAAGTTATTTTAAGAAAACCACAGAGAAAACTAATCTAAACTAACTAATCTAACTAAAATAAATAAAACTAACTAAAACTAAATAAAACTAATAAAACAAACTAACTAAAAATAAAGGAAACTAACACAATAATCTAATTAAAACAAACTACTAAATTAAACTAAAACTAAATATAACTATTTTAACTATTATATACAATCTACTAATTACTATTATAATAACTCAAATCAACTATCTAATTACCAGCTGCAATATTACTTATTCACAAATGTACATTATAAACAGCCTACAGATTTAATTAAAACCTGCAAAACTCATGTGTTTGCTGCCTTAAGACAGCCAAGAATCTCTTTTTGATTTTTTATATTTTATGAATAAGAAGCAAAACTACTGAAATTAAATGATCTAATATATTTACTGAAATTAAACAATCTAATATATTAATTCAATAAATCTAACTAAACTTATATCTGAATTAAACTACTTAATGAAAACAGTAAGCAGAAGACTGACTGACCTGGAAACGCTCCAAATCTTCCCTGTGTATGATGACTTCAAAGCTGGTCGGAGGAGGGAAACTCGCACCGGTTAGTCTGTAAGCTTCTCGTAAACGATAGGCTGTGCTGCTCCTTGAATTTTTTTACAGGAAAAACAAGACATAAAAAATCATAAAAACTATAAGATTTATAAATCTCTGCAATAAGGGAAACCTGTTATGCAAAAACTTATATTAAATAATCCAATTCATGAAGAAGATAAACCTGTCATTCACAAACTGAATTAACAATTGTTATGTCTTTCATAAACTTGGAAGAAACCAGATATGGATTACAATGATTAAAATTATATCATTTGCACATCATTTAGATATATAAAGTAGTCATAAACCATAAACAAATTGATATACACAACATGAAACACAATATTGATATAATGAGAAGCTAAAGCTGTGACAAAACACAAAATTCTGCTTCAGTCTGTATTAGAACTCGCGCCATTTGTTGACGGGCGAAACTGTTCGTCCGTCAATTGAGAGAGTGGAACCGGTCCGGGGTTGTCTAAATAACCCAAGCCGTTTGGAATGAACCACCCTGACGAGTTTAATGGCTCTTTTGGCTGCCCTAAGGTCTTTTAAGAAAACCAAAGAGAAAACTAATCTAACTAAAATAAATAAAACAAACTAAAACTAAATAAAACTAATAAAACAAACTAACTAAAAATAAAGGAAACTAACACAATAATCTAATTAAAACAAACTACTAAATTAAACTAAAACTAAATATAACTATTCTAACTATTATATACAATCTACTAATTACTATTATAATAACTCAAATCAACTATCTAATTACCAGTTGCAATATTGCTTATTCACAAATGTACATTATAAACAGCCTACAGATTTAATTAAAACCTGCAAAACTCATGTGTTTGCTGCCCTAAGACAGCCAGGAATCTCTTTTTGATTTTTATATTTTATGAATAAGAAATAAAAACTACTGAAATTAAACGATCTAATATATTTACTGAAATTAAACAATCTAATATATTAATTCAATAAATCTAACTAAACTTATATCTGAATTAAACTACTTAATGAAAACATTAAGCAGAAGACTGACTGACCTGGAAACGCTCCAAATCTGCCCTGTGTATGATGACTTCAAAGCTGGTCAGAGGAGGGAAACTCACACTAGTTAGTCCGTGA
Organism: Picea glauca; assembly: GCA_000966675.3. Classification (NCBI taxonomy): domain Eukaryota; kingdom Viridiplantae; phylum Streptophyta; class Pinopsida; order Pinales; family Pinaceae; genus Picea; species Picea glauca. The sequence continues at coordinate 499,369 of JZKD02S1752199.1, read as the reverse complement.
GCTTCTCGTAAACGATAGGCTGTGCTGCTCCTTGAAGTGTTTTACAGGACAAACAAGACATAAAAAATCATAACAACTATAAGATTTATAAATCTCTGCAATAAGGGAAACCGGTTATGTGAAAACTTATATTAAATAATCCAATTCATGAAGAAGATAAACCTGTCATTCACAAACTGAATTAACAATTTTTATGTCTTTCATACACTTGGAAGAAACCAGATATGGATTAGAATGACTAAATTATATCATTTGCACATGATTTAGATATCTAAAGTAGTCATAAACCATAAACAAATTGATATACACAACATGAAACACAATATTAATATAATGAGAAGCTAAAGCTATGACAAAACACCAAATTCTGGTTCAATTTGTATTAGAACTCCATATCCTTACTCTCCCACGAATGAGGATGATCATTATTACAAAAATGATAAGTATTTATAAGTTTCTTCACAAGGTAAAACTTCCTTGTGGATAATATCAAATTGTTTTACATAATCTGGGAACAATCCCAAAATCATATAAACTAAGAAACTAAAATGCAAATGAAATCTTTGAAATATCCTCTAACTGCTCATAAACTCAACTACAATTTCGAATTTACCTGCAATAGAACACAAGTATCAAATTAGAAAGATATTTCAGTAACAAAACACTAAAAAATTGATCCTACAGACTTAGCTACAGAATCATCTGATTCTGTAGCTAGTCTAAAATAGCATACAGGACCAGATAGCAATCAAATGAAATCTTTTCAAAAGAAACAAATCCAACTTAATTTTCTTTTAATAAATATCCAAAACGAATCACTATAATTCCAATGAGTTTATCATTCAAGTTTAACCAAATCGAAAAGTGATTCAAACGAGACAGGATAAGAATGCTCTGTTTTTTTAGTTGCCATAAAATATGGTCAAATCATAACAGGACTGTTTCGTATCAAATTAAATCAATGGTGAATCATATCATATAAGATACGATGTAATATATCACAATCGTAATCGATATAATCATAATTGAACATAATCAAAATTGATTTGTTACTGCTGCAACAATGAGCATACGATTCATGTTGTTTCAATCAAATACCAATATGGAAAAACTGTTACGATTATTGCCAAATAAACATTCATCAAACTTCGCCATAGATTTCAATCGTTGAGCATTTACACAGTCAACAGACATGATCACATAATTATCGTAACCATCAACAGTAGTGATAACCATAAACTGGGAAACAATTAAATATAGAAACAAATCGTAATCCTGGGCATAATCACTTTCGTTCCCAAATCAAATTTAACAATATATTTGTTGCAATATGAATCGAGCTGATAACACGGTCGAACAATGCGAATGGATTAGTTGGGTTATAATAGTTATGACTCATATCTATTCACAATTTGGTTATGCCTTAACAGAATGGTATTCGAATTGGTCAAAAGACATGGAATATAAAATCTTAACAGCAAACCATTAATGCCAACCACATCGTATAGACTATAACCAATTTCGAATCGAAACATTGACTACGTTTGAAATTGAAATACCAGAAATAGCCTGTGTTTAGAAAAGATATTAACAACTTCAATAAGCAAAAGAGTATTCAATTGAAGCTAAATTAAAACAATCAAATCCATAACATGATCAATCGAATCAAAGCTAAATACAATCAAAGCTAATTCGGGAAACTAAATTCAATTAATCAAAACAAAATTATATACAATAACGCATACTTATGTGTCAAAAAAAATCCACGCTGTAAACAGAGCTTATGAGTTTGTCATATAAACAGGTGATAATCATACCAGTGAGTTTTCTCGAGCTATGCCAATTTTGAATTGACGACCGCTGTAGCCGACTCCACGTTCTTAAACAAAATCAAACCTGTTGTTCGTTGTTTCTTATCAGTCGATGGCATCTTTGCCTTTTGACTAGTGAGCCTTGCAACTTGATCCTCCAGAGCATGAATTTTGGACTGCAGCATTGGCACATCAAGGTAATACCTTTCTAACCATGAGCCACACTGATCACATGGTGGAGCAGCTGGTTCGAATAGAACAGAAGGGGGTTTTGAAGATTCACCGGGGTTTTCAAAAGGCATTTTGATGCCTGGATAATTAGGGTCACTTTGCAAGAAAGGTGGTAGGTTTTTCACAAAATCGTATGCGGGTTTATCACACAGACCTTCAGAATAGGGATACTCACTTGCCAGGTAACGTTCAACCTCTGAGTCAGAATCCTCACTCACCATAATAGGGTCAGGGTCGACAGGATCTTTCGGTTTGTTTCTTTCCATGCGAGAGATTAATCAGGCATTCTTCTTAGCTTTAGAATTTGTATTAGGTTTGGCCTTAGGCCTTTTAGCCACGGGTTTAACATTTTCCACATCCTTGGTGACAGAATTGGGTAGGTCAATAGGTGAGTCAGGTAGGGGTTTAGGTAACAGAGCACTGTAAGGCACAGGGGGTACTAACTTGCTCTCACTCACCACAGGTTTGTCAACCTGTGGTGGGCTTGAGTCCTTGAAATTATTTCGAATAAGAAAATCATTCCAACAGTCTCGGTGTAACCCCAAATGACAAACCACAAGCATTTTAATTAACTCAAAATGAAATAGGTTGTTATTGGCCTGGTTCCGCTTATATCTTTTAGACATTTTAAATAGACTCCTATGCAAGTAGTAAGGCATATTAAGCTCATAGCCCATGAAAACCATAAGTAGCCGAAGGTGGTACAAGAAAATGAAACCATACCTGCCCTCGCAGGTGATAAATTGTTTAGTTATCATCAGCAAGTCATGCTAACGTTGCTTGAGCATATTCACGGGTAAAACTTTGTCACAAGAGCTCACCCTTCGTGACTGGAAGAGAAATGTCCACGCGACATCTTCCACTTTGCAATTTTTTTTACCATCTCTGTCCGACAGCAGGCAGACCAGTAGATAAACTGAGAAATTTCTCATCAATTTCCAATTGCACATCCCCAACCTTGGCTCGGCAGCCATAAAAGTTTAATGCAAATTGTCGAGCCATGCTAGGGTTATAGCCATCAAACTTTCGTATGAACGGGAACCATCCGAATTCCTCAAGGTCACTGTAAGCACCGTCGAACATCAACAATGCCTGGATACCATTGGGTTCAGACCTTACGACCGGAGCCATGGTGCGGGCGCATGGTAGGGTTCGGATTAAACACACAGGAGAAAAATCGTTTGGGCTAACAAATGAGAATGATGAAAGGGGAAGCAAATTAATGTACGCGTGCGAGGGTGGTGGGATTATCCACCGCCATGCAGCATTGTAATGGCACAGTACAACCCCTGTTCAATCAATCATAACCTAAACCAAAATATTCGGCCAACTCAAGCTTTAAACGGTGGATGATAATATCAATGCACCAATCTATTGCTTGAAACCATGAACGTTCAATATTAAATCAAACCCATAAATTAAATATGCGCCATTTTATAACTTCAAACTATTGCCATTCAATATGAAATCAGACTCATATATTACCCATGCGCTTGTTGCATAATGTGTAATCAAAGTTTATAAAACATTGTGACAAGAGATTTCATAAAATCGATAAGCTAAGATCTTGTAAGGATCACATCATATAAAAACCAAAATCAACCATGACCCCTATATAATCAAGTATAAACCATAAATTTACATGCTCAATACCTTATCAATCAAATAAAAGTCAAGTTGCGCAATCAAAGTAAGAATGGTCGTAGTTCAAAAAATCATTCCAGCCACTTAATAATAAACCAAAGGTAAGTACCGATCAGAATACCAATGAAAATATCATGACAGTTCAAACAACGATGGAGGACTTTTCACGCTTTCAGTCGTGAAAAATAAATCGAAACTAATTTGCAAGTGTCGCATGAAATGAAAATATCGTCTATTTGCAAAATGCGATGAAAATTTGAAGTTCAATAGACATAGGTGTAGGCATCTTTTAAGGCAATGGAAAAAATTGAATTGGCTGCCAACAATGGCGACACACTGGGAGAAGCAGTTATCTCTATCGAAAGAAACAAATTCAGATTAGGACGACAAAGAAAAAATCAACTCAAAAACAACCATCAGAAAATCATACAAACATCATCATTTACTATCTTTTCCAGCAATGTTTTAAAAGATACAAACTAATAACAGTCTTAAGATCAGTAAGTCACGATATTAATGATAAAATATTCAATATTGTTGGCATGGCCACTACTGCCAGCAGGCGTCCATAGCCTCGACAGGGTTTCCATTTAACCCACGCGGACGTCTGTATCCTGTCAAGAAGTTCTAGATCAGAATAAAGGACTTAAAAGAGGTTTCTTATATTTTTTACAGATTTTCGTGTACCCGACATTTGTTCAGTACCCCGGCGAAGTTGTCTTGGCGCCATGCCTGCATTTACCCGCTGAAAGCGGACTTGTTTAGTATCCCGGCGGATTTACAAACACTTTCCACAACTCTTATTAACATTTTTATTTTGTTTTTCTTTTGTGTATAGCTAAGCGGGGTGGAGCTGAAAAATCTTGGTATTTTATCATATTTTTAGACCTCATCAGAATTTTTTGACACTGTCCTTTATTCAGCTCTGAAATGTTTTATTTCTAAAACAACTTACTATGACAGGGAGACATCCTATTGAGTCATTCCTTTATGAAAAAGGGACAGCGTAAAAAGATAATAGATGATCATGACAAACTTTGCTCAGAGATTGAAATTAGTAAACTTCTTTCAAACAACAAAATTTTCCAAC
>JZKD02S1752199.1:451364-462526 GCA_000966675.3 Picea glauca | reverse complement strand
AGAGAAGGCATAATTTCCTACAAATAATGTTTCCACAAGAACAAAGGTTGTATTAATGAAGATAAACTATATTGGTTGTTGTAAGAGGAAACCTAGCACTTGTGTCATTGGATGCTAGAGGTAGAGACATAGGAAGGAGAAAGAATGTTGTAGAAGATGTAGATTCCAATGGCAAGAGAAGAAGTTCAAGAGAGAAGATAATGTGCAAAGGACCAATGCATAAACGGTGTAAGATATAAAAAAGGAAGTAGGCTAAAGAGAGGAAGTTGAAATGACTTGAAATCCTATCACATGACCCAAGCATATAGGATGTAATATGAAAGAGACTAATGAGAAAGAGTATACATTTTTTAATATTTTGCATTGTATCCTATATCCTATCTTATATCCTATCTTGTGTATGAATTGTATTTTGTTCTTTATTTCTTTGTTGTAAATCACTATGTGGTGCAAGTTTAAATAAAAAAGGCTTGAATTTAGGTTCATTTCCTTTCCCATTGCATTAGTTTAGGTATCAAAGAAAGTTGAAGCCTTGAGAAAAATTAGAGATTGAGTATCTTGATATCATAAAAGTTTTAGGGGTTGAATGAAACCCTAAAAGTGAAATCTTATAGAGTCGAGAGAGTGAGAAGGACATCAATAGAAAGAAGAGGTTGTACAACTAACCCATAAATAGAGAGATACAAGAATTGAAAAGCTAGAAATAAGACAATGGAGTGGAGAGAAATTTCAACATATTAGTTGCCGAAGAAATTTCACAAGTCAAGTTGAACAAGGAGAAAATAAAACAATTTAAACTTCCTCGAAATAAAGGTCACTCTTCGTGGAAAATTAAGGGGTTAAATACGGTGAATCCAATTTGTAGCCAAAAATTCAACACGTTAAATAGGGGGATGATACGGTGAATCCAATTTGTAGCCAAAAATTGAACGCGTTTCAATTCAATACCCACGCCTTGCCTATATAGACCATAGACTTGGGTCGTGACTTTCACACTTAAAAAAATATGCACCGATTATGTTTCCACTTCACTCATATATGCAATTTTTTTTCCATTCGAGTCTATATGCAATGTTTCTCTTTTTCTCCTCCATTATTAACGATGCGTGGAAAGAGTTCACGATTATTGCAAAAGACTCTTTCAAGAGGATTTGAAAGAAAATAATGATTGTGTTATTGTATCAAATTATTTAAAGAGGAATCTTTGTAATGATTATTCGTATATAAAATGTTCACAAACTAAATATTCAAGAAAATTCTTATACTTCATTAATAAAAAACCTTTAAGGTAGGGCAACACCATACAACAATTATTTTATGGAAGGATTAACTCTTGTTTACTTGCTTTATTGAGGGGGAAACCTCTCAATGAGCTAAGCATCGATACAATATATTCCATTACATGATTCATAAAGAGAACTCCATCCTTGTATATAGCCAGCTGGAAAACCCTAAACATAATCAAATGTTAACTACCCAATGTGTCTTCTCTAATGAGGTCACGTTACATTTATTCAATGCTAACTTCTTAATGGGCCTTATTTAATAATGACTAACATTGTCGACCTAATCCACATTACATTAGATGGCCACCATACTTATCTTATTCTTAACTCTAATGAGCCCATAGGCTCCTATTACACCCCTAAGGAGGATCTCACATTTCCATCACCATTCAAGAAGTGTTCTCCTCAATACTTGTAGGTATGATGTACACCATAAATCAAGGTCCCATGTATAGGTGTTGACCACAACATTGAAGTAATCTAGGAAACCTTATATGCAAGTGGTGACCACAACATTGAAGTAGTCAAGTTGTGGCCTCAAAACCCTTGCAAGAGATTCTTATGAAACAATTTTCTCTTTGTTTATGAGCCAAATGTCAGGCTAAAAATATTCAAAGCAGAGTGGTTGTGCCATTTTTGGATTGGGTTAATAATAGAAATTCTAATCAATATAGAGGAAGTTAAGGTCATTTTAAATTGCAACCTAAAAACCTTACCCGCACAAAGGAGCTCCATTGAATAAACTTATCTGATTTCTATCTTAAAACCCGATCTCTCCTACTTACAATGGAGTATTTCATTTAACATGGATATATTAGCCCCCATCATTGAGGAAAATCAACCTTTATGTGCAACTTATGCAAAACAAGCCTATCTTGTAAGTTTTCTTGAATTTTCTATGGAATATGAAGAACGTCACTAGAAGTGGTTACTTGAAATTGAAGAAATTTCAAAGGTATACCTACATTATGAAAACCTGGAAGTAGTTCGTACACAACTACTACTTGTACATAACTGTGTACAAAAACTACAAGGATGATGCAAAGCAACCCAAGGTTTGGAACTTTGGGGACATATTGTAGAAAAGCATATAAGAGGCAAATATGGTTGGTGTGATTTAGAGGTGGATTACAAGGAATGGTATATAGATAGTTGTCATTTATGGGAATAAAATTACTTTCATCTTCTCTTTGATGATCTACTCCTCCATTGATCCAGATTAATTTCAGCACGAAATGAGAGTGGAGATATAACAAAGAAATATACAAGGATATTGCAAGAGAGCCAATAATGTAACAGATATATATCAGATATATAAAAGAGGCACACATATATAGTAATACACAATTTCTATTAATGAGCGAAATGTACAAAACTGTAGAAATACAGAGTGAAAGACTCGCTAGAATGGTGGCATCTTATCTCTGAGAAGATATGTGATGGCTACTCGCATTCGCAAGAAGATGGATTACAATGAGTCGCTAAAGTCCTTTTTAAAATAAATAAAATCCAAATCCCTAACCCCGGAAGATGAAAATCCAACAGTTTTGTGGACCTCGTTTTGGGTAGTTTGGTGTATCAATTTCCCAGGGGCGTAACTTTGGCATATGATCTTCGTTAGGGCCACACGATAGCTCGTTGGAAAGGTATCGTCGAGGAGATTCATTTTGGTGGATCAATCAAAGCCTTTGAATATCATTGTGGTGCTCGATCCCAAAAAAAACTTCTTTTAGGTCCTCAAAATGGCCCCGAAAGTAGTCAAGTTATGGCCTCAAAATCCTTGCAAGAAATTCTTATGAAACAATTTTCTCTTTGTTTATGAACCAAATGTCAGGCCAAAAATATTCAAAGCAGAGTGGTTGTGCCATTTTTTGATTGGGTTAATAATAGAAATTATAATCAATATAGAGGAAGTTATGGTCATTTTAAATTGCAACCTCAAAACCTTAGCCACACAAAGGAGCTCCGTTGAATAAACTTATCTAATTTCTATCTTAAAACCCTATCTCTCCTACTTACAATGGAGTATTTCATTTAACATGGATATATTATCCCCCATCATTGAAGCAAATCAACATTTATGTGCAACTTATGCAAAACAAGCCTATCTTGTAATTTTTCTTGAATTTTCTATGGAATATGAAGAATGTCACTAGAAGTGGTTACTTGAAGTTGAAGAAATTTCAAAGGTATACCTACATTATGAAAACCTGGAAGTAGTTCGTACACAACTACTACTTGTACATAACTATGTACAAAAACTACAAGGATGATGCAAAGCAACCCAAGGTTTGGAACTTTGGGGACATATTGTAGAAAAGCATATAAGAGACAAATATGGTTGGTGTGATTTAGAGGTGGCTTACAAGGAATGGTATATATATAGTTTTCATTTATGGGAAGAAAATTACTTTCATCTTCTCTTTGATGATCTACTCATCCATTGATCCAGATTAATTTCAGCACGAAATGAGAGTGGAGATATAACAAAGAAATATACAAGGATATTGCAAGAGAGCCAATAATGTAATAGATATATATCAGATATATAAAAAAGGCACAAATATACAGTAATACACAATTTCTATTAATGAGTGAAATGTACAAAACTGTAGAAATACAGAGTGAAAGACTCGCTAGAATGGTGGCAGCTTATCTCCGAGAAGAGATGTGAAGGCTACTCGCATTCGCAAGAATATGGATTAAAATGAGGTTCTAAAGGCCTTTTTAACATAAATAAAATCCAAAACCCTAACCCTAGAAGATGAAAATCCAACAGTTTTGTGGACCCCGTTTTGGGTAGTTTGGTGTATCAACTTCCCGGGGGCGTAACTTTGGCATATGATCTCTATTTGGGGCACACGATAGCTCGTTGGAAAGGTATCATCGAGGAGATTCATTTTGGAATATCAATCAAAGCCTTTGAATATAATTGAGGTGCTCGATCCCCAAAAAAACTTCATTTAGGCCCTCAAAATGGCCTCGAAAGTTTAGGAACCAAAAAACTGCAAAAGATAGTAATTTTCCAAACGACTGTTTAGAGCTAGTTGGAATACATGGGTGGCCACCGATATCCACCTGGATCAATCATCCCTCCTTAGGAAGCAATGGTATCCATTGCGTTGAGTGCCCGGGGGAGAGGGAAAAGCGTTTGATGAATCTGCATCTTGATGAGCTACTTGCCTTGCTAGAGAAGTTGCATTATTTAGCTTGTTGAAGGATGTCATGAACCTATGGATAGAAGGTTTGGACATTTTTAACTAGTTTGGCTACATGGGATGATTGTGTGTAGGAGGAATCCTTGCGCTTTGCTTCAATCTTTTTGACCTGCTTCTACTAGACAGAAAGTGCTTGGACTGAGGCTGGAGTGGTTGCAGTGTTCTTCTATTCACCTTTTGAATAGATTGTGAAGACATTGAATTTTGTAGTATGAGATACTACCTTGCAACACTGTTTAGGTAGGATAGTAGTTGGAACTACCTCTAGTATCTTGTAGAGATGACCCCCAGAGTAATAATGACACTAGGGGGTCGAGACTCGTAAATAGCATGGAGCTTCCACATATATGGTTAACCCAACAGAACATCAGAGACATCCAGTGGGGAAACATCACATAATACCTCATATTTGAAGGGTTGGATGTCGTATGACAATTGGCATTGTTGGTTGACACGAAGGTCTCGTCCCTGGCGAAGCCACCCGATGTTGTATGGTTGCGAGTGTGGTATTGTTCACAATCCCAACTATTTGATGACTTCTATTGAGATGAGGTTCTTATGGCTTCCGCTATCAACAATAAAATGCAATGGGGTCCCCTTCACCCAAATTTGTGAATGAAAAAGGTGCTCCCCCTCTTCCAGATCTGTTGCTTCTTCTGGCTGATTTTTTGCGATTGTGACAGTAGCAGTGGGGTTTGCATCGATGATCTGTCTTTTCCCATTATTTTCTAAATCTGAATCTGAATCGAGGTTCAGCTCCTTTTCTTTGATCTTGGCCACCAATGACGTTTTTTAGCGACATTCATCAGTGTTGTGCCAAGGGATTTTGTGGAAATTGCACCACTTTCCAGTTTCCTTCTTCATCTTTCCATTGCCCTTCCTTTCCCGTGGCTTGGGTTGGTTTTCTGGAGATTGTTTAATAGGGCCATATTTATCATGTTTTGATTGTTGCGGATTTGCATACCCAAACTCCCGTTTGTTCCAATGCTTAAATTTCTGCTCGATTTTGAAAGCATATTGATAGGCAGCTCCAAGTGATGAGATGTCTAGGAAATCCATTTCAGTTTGGATGTACATATGCAGATCCCCGCAGTATTTCAGAACCAGATGTCACTTAGAGTCTTTGATACCTAGCTTGGTGTGCAAGGTATGGAAATTATTTGTGAACTCCAACATTGTTTGGCCTCTCTCTTGTCGTAGTGTGGTACATCTCATGTATTGGTCGTCATAGTTACCAACAGGGTAATATTGTTCCTTGACCGCATCCACAAAAAATCCCAAGTGGGTTCAACCCCATATATTCCGAACTCCTCTATGAAACTTTGCTCCCAGTAAATTTCCCACCAATGTTTGACATGGGGGAGAGACTTAAGGAGTACAAAGGTGATATTTTCCTTGTCGGAAAATTGTGAATAGAGAAATAACCTTCTAACATATTTAACCATTTTTCTGAGGCATCCGCATCTATCTATTCTTCAAATACGGGAATATAAAAATTAACGTGTACCTCAAAAGGAGAGATGCCTCCAAAGTGGTTGTTTGATGAAAATGTGCATTTTTTTATCGGCAAGCGTTGAAGGATGTGGGAAAAATTCTCCAGCATTATGTCCCTTTATCGCGCAAGAGCTTGCTCAAGCAACAAATTAATAGAATTTTTTTCTTCGTTGTTTTTATTTTCTTCCATAATGGAATATTTCTTGGGCGTGCGAGAGATATTGTGCTCAAGAGATACAATATCGAGACCCAACTTTCTATACTTGAACCTTGTCGAGGACATGCACTAGATAACAATCAAGAGCAACCTACTCTGATACCACTGCTCTGGATTAATTTCGGCTCGAAATGAGAGCAGAGATATAACAAAGAAATATACAGAGGTATTGCAAGAGATCCAATAATATAACCGAGATATATCAAATATATAAAAATATGCACAAATATACAGTAATACACAATTTCTATTCATAAGCGAAATGTACAAAACTATAGAAAAAGAGAGTGAAAGACTCGATAGAATGGTGGCAGCTTATCTCTAAGAAGATATTTGATGGCTACTCGCATTCGCAAGAATATGGATTACAATGAGGCTCTAAATGCCTTTTTAACATAAATAAAATCCAAAACCCTAACCCCGGAAGATGAAAAGCCAACAGTTTTGTGGACCCTGTTATGGGTAGTTTGGTGTATCAACTTCCCGAGGGCATAACTTTGGCATACAATCTTCGTTTTGGGTGAACAATAGCTCGTTGGAAAGGTATCATTGAGGAAATTAATTTTGGGGCTCAATTAGAGCCTTCGGCTATTATGAAGGTGCTCCATCCCAAAAAAACTTCATTTGGGCCCTCAAAATGGCCCTAGAAGTTTAGGAACCGAAAAACTGCTAAAAATAGTAAATTGCTAAATGAATGTTTGGAGCCATTTGGAATAGGTGGGTGGCCACCAATATCCACTTGGATCATCCATATGAAGTGACCATCATTGACAAAATTCATGAGAAGTTTATGCCTACCAATTTTCAATTTATGATGCTCCTTCTAGGATCTAAAATCAACCTTTTTGCAACTACATGAATGATATTTTGGCTATGGATGGTCCTTCTAGTGATCCTTAATCCTTAAAATTGAATCACCAACGATATATTCAGATAAATATATGTGTATAAGAATAGATTACATGATCCCTAAACGCAAGACTTATAACACACTCACTTCACTAACACGGATACTATGCAAAAATTTCTTCTTAGCTATGTTTTATATCTCAATCTTGTATGGAGGAATCTATCTTTTGATGACTACTAGGTCTCTATTCCTCTTCCCCATATAAGGATCTATGTCTTCTCTTGGATGCAAGGCCTCTATTAACCCTTTATTCTCATACTTTCGTACACACAATACAATCGGCTAACAAGCAATTGTAAGTAATAAGTGAGACTTCGAGTTGTTTCTCTATTGTTGATCATCAATAGTAAAAGTGAAGGTCTATTCTGGTTCTCTTTGAGTCTTAGCAATTCCCCGGACCAATTCCAACAATGAAATACAAATGCATTCAAAGTAGATTAATAAAACTCATGAAAGTCCTCCAAGCCTTGGTTTGCAAATTCTACAGCCAAGAATGTCTTGAGAGCATACTTAGAAAACATAAAAGAAGCAGAAAGAGGTCACTTTCACAACCAACTATCCAAGGTGCTTAACAAATGATCAATATATATATATATATATATATATATATATATATATATATATATATATATAATGTTTCACAATAAATTTGAAAATATAATCTCAAAAAAAATGCAATCACTCACATAAAATATTGAACGCAAGATACAGACAAAACCTTAGAGGTAGGGTAACACCATATATTAATCCTTAAGGAAGGATATCAATCCTCAAGCAATGCTTGATACATTCACAATATTCTTCACCATGCTCCAATACATTGCTTACACTTCTTTTTATAGCACATTCTAACCCCTAGGAACATTCTAGAGAAGGAATATTATAGGTGGAACCTTCTAGAAATCCTTCTCACCTTTATTGTATTCACATTATTACATGGACCTTATTTACTAGAATTCACCTCCATACACAAATATACATAACCACATTCCCATTGGGTATCTCCCTAGGTACCCTACATTACGTCCCCAGGTATACTACATTTCATCCCCCTTTGCATGTTTCATCCTTGAAACATGGGAAGAAACCATACAATATGATCGACTAAGAAATGTAGCCGAATGGTACCAAGTACAACAATCCATTCATCCTAATGGAATACAAACATGATGTCCAAGTGTTATCTTGCCACCCTGATCTTGATTCTTATCATGCCTTTGGTGCCATGGAATTGTTGCTCTATCGTGATATCATCTTGTAAAGATAATAGTCCTCCATGCACCCCTTGATTGGTTTACTTTATGGTGCCATGTTGGTTCATAATAAGTGTGTTGATGCACACACNCTTTATTCTCATACTTTCCTACACACAATACAATCGGCTAACAACCAATGGTAAGTAATAAGTGAGACTCTGAGTTGTTTCTCTATTGTTGATCATCAATAGTAAAAGTGAAGGTCTATTCTGGTTCTCTTTGAGGCTTAGCAATGCCCCAGGCCAATGACAACAGTGAAATACAAATGCATTCAAAGAATATTAATAAAACTCATGCAAGTCCTCCAAGCCTTGGTTTGCAATTTCTACAACCAAGAATGTCTTGAGAGCATACTTAGCAAACATAAAAGAAGCAGAAAGAGGTTACTTTCATGACCAACTAGCCAAGGTACTTAAAAAATGATCAATATATATATATATAATGTTTCACAATAAATTTGAAAATATAATCTCAGAAAAAATGCAATTACTCACATAAAATATTGAACACAAGAAATAGACAAAACCTTAGAGGTAGGGTAACACCATATATTAATCCTTAAGGAAGGATATCAATCCTTAAGCAATGCCTGATACATTTACAGTATTCTTCACCGTGCTCCAACACATTGCTTACACTTCTTTTTATAGCACTTTCTAACCCCTAGGAACATTCTAGAGAAGGAATATTATAGTAGGTGGAACCTTCTAGAAATCCTTCTCACCTTTATTGTATTCACATTATTACATGGACCTTATTTACTAGAATTTTCCTCCATACACAAATATACATAACCACATTCCCATTGGGTATCTCCCTAGGTACCCTACATTACCTCCCTAGGTAGAATACATTCCATCCCCCTTTGCATGTTTCATCCTTGAAACACGGGAAGAAACCATACAATATGATCGGCTAAGGAATGTAGCCAAATGGTACCAAGTACAACCATTCATTCATCCTAATGGAATACAAACATGATGTCCAAGTGCTATCTTGCCACCCTGATCTTGATTCTTATCACACCTTTGGTGCCATGGAATTGTTTCTCTATCGTGATATCATCCTGTAAAGATAGTAGTCCTCCATGTGCCTCTTGATTGGTTTACTTTATGGTGCCATGTTGGTTCATAATAAGTGTGTTGATGCACACACCCCTTCCTTGATGACTGTTGTTTCTCTATATGGTGTGGATGGCGATATAAAACAACTTTAAGAATCAATCATTTTTTCTTCAACTCTGCAATATGATGTCCCTTTGAGTCAATGATCTCCTTGGATTCTTTATTGTGTCCTTCATGGGGCTTTGCTCCATATCCTCTTGTAGAATCTACCTCTAATTCAGCTTCAAATTCTACAAGAATTGTTTTTCTTTCCCCTGCGGGCCCTTGTTTCTTACTAAGAGACATATCCTGCAATGTAATTATATTTTTCTTATACCAAAGTTTGATAAACTTCTTTGGCACATTGAAATTAATTGTACCTATTGATTCCATCCAAGGATATCCAAGAATAACATCCACATTCTTCACATCTGTGGCATGAAAATTAGAGTGCAACACATANATCTCAGAAAAAATGCAATTACTCACATAAAATATTGAACACAAGAAATAGACAAAACCTTAGAGGTAGGGTAACACCATATATTAATCCTTAAGGAAGGATATCAATCCTTAAGAAATGCTTGATACATTCACAATATTCTTCATCGTGCTCCAATACATTGCTTACACTTCTTTTTATAGCACTTTCTAACCCCTAGGAACATTCTAGAGAAGGAATATTATAGTAGGTGGAACCTTCTAGAAATCCTCTCACCTTTATTGTATTCGCATTATTACATGGACCTTATTTACTAGAATTTGCCTTCATACACAAATATACATAACCACATTCCCATTGGGTATCTCCCTAGGTACCCTACATTACCTCCCTAGGTAGAATACATTTCATCCCCCTTTGCATGTTTCATCCTTGAAACACGGGAAGAAACCATACAATATGATCGGCTAAGGAATGTAGCCAAATGGTACCAAGTACAACCATTCATTCATCCTAATGGAATACAAACATGATGTCCAAGTGCTATCTTGCCACCCTGATCTTGATTCTTATCACACCTTTGGTGCCATGGAATTGTTGCTCTATCGTGATATCATCCTGTAAAGATAGTAGTCCTCCATGTTCCTCTTGATTGGTTTACTTTATGGTGCCATGTTGGTTCATAATAAGTGTGTCGATGCACACACCCCTTCCTTGATGACTGTTGTTTCTCTATATGGTGTGGATGGCGATATAAAACAACTTTAAGAATCAATCATTTTTTCTTCAACTCTGCAATATGGTGTCCCTTTGAGTCAATGATCTCCTTGGATTCTTTATTGTGTCCTTCATGGGGCTTTGCTCCATATCCTCTTGTCGAATCTACCTCTAATTCAGCTTCAAATTCTACAAGAATTGTTTTTCTTGCCCCTGCGGGCCCTTGTTTCTTACTAAGAGACATATCCTACAATGTAATTATATTTTTCTTATACCAAAGTTTGATAAACTTCTTTGGCATATTGAAATTAATTGTACCTATTGATTCCATCCAAGGATATCCAAGAATAACATCCACATTCTTCACATATGTGGCATGAAAATTAGAGTGCAACACATATTTGTCCATTGTAATCTTCAAATCTTTAAAATTTTGAATATTTTCACCTTCAACATGTAGTCATTAAATATTATTTTTAGGTACTTGCAACCTTTTAACCAAATTAACATTGATAAAAT
>JZKD02S1752199.1:408279-423286 GCA_000966675.3 Picea glauca | reverse complement strand
TATCTTTCATGTTGTAGCTTTGTGGCTGCAACTTATGTTTCCACAACTTGCATCGTTATATCTTTTTTTGTTATAGATTTGTTGATGTAAATAACATTGCTATAAATTTTGTGTTGCAGTTCTGTTCTTGCAACTCACATTGCTACAACTCCGTTCATAGATTTACTTTATTTTGCTTTAATTTAGAGTTATGGTAGATTTATTCTTCAATAGTTTGGGATTGATATTCTTTTGATTTCATGATTGCCATTGGATGTATGAGAATACAATCATTATAAAAAGTCCAGATCATGATTATACTTGAGCAATTCACCATTAGTTTAACTTTGCTTTCTGCAAGTGTGATTTACTTTCCACAAGTGTGATCTACTTTCTACAAGAGTGATTCACTTTCTACAAGTGTGATTTACTTTCTACAAGAGTGATTTAATTTTCTGCAATTGTGATTTATTTTTCCGCAAGTGTGATTTATTTTTCCTACAAAGTGTGACATTTATCTTCCTGCAAGTTGAGAAGTTGGAAAACTTGGTGGCTTAACTAAAGTATCTTGAAATCTAGATTTTTAACATTAAAATTACTACAACCCTTTTGTAACTACAACACTGCAACTTTCATATTTGGTGCACGACAATTCGTGAGTAAGATATGACCTTGGATTGATAATTAAATGTACAACTCTTCACTTGATCACTAAGTTAATTAGGAAGTAATTGAAAATTCCATTAGCAGGTTGCCTATTTATTAATAAGATAAGTGCTCATATTCATTATGTTTACTTCTATAGAGTGCTATGTTTAATTGTTGTGAATTTCACTTTGAGTTTTAGCTTATTTATTGTTGCCTATTGTGGAAAAATGCTACATTTGAATTTGTGTTTATGTGATTAAATGAATTTGCATATATTTAATTATTTCTACACATGTTTGAATTAATTTTATTCATATTTTTAATTATTATGGAAATTTTCATGAGCTCGTATATCATGTTAGGTATTTTTTTTCGCGTTTAAAATTTGGTATCGAAGTTATAGTTGGTCGTTTTTAGTAGTAATGGGATCCAACAAGGGAGTTGGGTATGTTATAGTTTGGTATTGGAGATTTTGGTTCAATACTAGACCCGTATAGGCCAAATACCAACGTGCCTTTAATAAATTTGTTGTTGCATAATATTAGCCTAGTTGAATTTGGGAAAAATGGTGAATTTTAGAGTGAAATTATAAAATTCCAGGAAAAGCATGCATGCAATTTGGAAAATGGATGCCAAATTGACAGTTATAGTGTTGATTTCAACCCTAGGACGCTAAGTCCAAATCTCCCGTGGTGGTCGAAAAAGAAAATTTAGTAAAAATTATGAAAATTATGATTTTTTGAGATTTTTGAAAAAAATCGTACAAATGATGACATGGACCATACCCATGATGTGGACTGACAAGGTCCATGATGACAGAAGGAAAGGGTCATATAATATATTTTGATTAATCAACGATAAATAATGCTTTATATTTTGAGATTGATAGCTCAGAGTCATCCTAGATTTGTTCAAAAATTTCTAGGTTTTCAGAGTTTGGGGAATTTCGACGAAGTCTGAACAAGATTTAGTTCGCTGAAGAAGAAAATCACCTATTTCCGATAGAATTTTCATATTTCAGTGAATTTTTAACAAAATTTAGTTTAATGAAGAAGAAAATTGTCGATCACCGATGGAATTTTTTTAGGGTTGCTGAAAAAGTGTAGTTTTTCCTTGATCACTTATAGTCGATGGAGTTTTTTAGGGGTTGCTGAAAAAGTGTAGTTTTTCCCTGATCTCCAATAGAATTTTTATGCCAATAGTCGATGGATTTTTTTAGGGTTCACCAAAAAACTATAATTTTCCCTCGATCTCTGATAACAGATAGAAGTTTTTCGTCGATCATTGACGAAGTTTTTTGGAGATTTCCAAAAAAGTGTATTTTTCCCCCGATCGTTGATAGTCGATAGAAATTTATAACCAATTGTCGATGGAATTTTTGGGGGTCGTTGAAAAAGTGTACTTTTCCCCTGATTGCTGACAACCGAAAAAACATTTCACTGATCGCCGATGGAGTTTTTTGGAGTTCACTGAAAAATTGTAGTTTTTCCATGATTGCTGATAACCGATAGAATTTTTCCTTGATCACTGATAGAATGTTTTTTCCAATTTCCAATACAAAGGATTTCTCCGATCGTCGATAAAATGTTTTGTCGATTGAAGATATAAGGATTTCATTGATTAATGATGAACGGAAAACTGATTTCCAAGGAGAGGAAAAAGAAAAGAGAAGAGAAAGAAAAGGAGAAAAAATAGGGGAAATGAAGAAGAGAAAGGAAGAGAAGAAGAGAGGAGGAAAGGAAAGGAGAAAGACAGACAATGAAAAGAGTCTAGAGCCAAAAACTTGTTTTGTCCATAATAGGAGCATAAAATCTCATAATCAAATGAAATTTAAAGGGTATTTCTATGGAGACGAAGGCTATGGAAGTGTTAGTGAGGGCCATGGGCCAATTCTGCTTCAATTTTATGGAAAACTCAAATTAGTGTTTTTTAAAGATCTGGGCCGTGCTGAGAGAATTACACCTAGATAAAGATGATTTTTTTTATAAAGAATCTAAAAAGTAGGCATGAAAATACCCAGTTGGGATTCTGGAAAAGTTCAAAAGGATTTGGAGTGGAGATGTTGAAACAAGGAAAAATCCACTATTATCGGACACTTTTTTAGGATTTTTGAAATATACGGAGGAGGAAAAGGGACCCCAAGTCATAAATATGGAAAATTTTGTTTAGTAAACATTTCACTTCCTCGAAAATCTAAACAACTTTGTCTTAAGGGAGTTTTTCCTAGTTTTCCTCCATTTGGGAGATAAAAAACTCAAGTCTGGAGAAAATATAAGAAGTGCAAATTTGTTAATTCCATATTTTTATAGAAATTGACTGGAGCATCAGATTCCAAATATAAAAGTTGTTACATGTTCAAAATCATAAATACTATTTGAACATGATATAGATTTTTTTATGATTCCTAACATATTTTCCATTACATATGGTAGAATATGGTCTCTTAGCCATAATTCACTAGTGAGAACATAACACAATTGAGTGGAAATAACAAACTTCAAGAAGCTGTAACTTTTATCTCAGAAATCAGAATGAGGCATGAGTACAGTTGTTGGAAAGATAATTTAGATGAGATTGTATCTAAATAATCATAATTGGATTCAATGCATCCATATTCTTCATAAATTCAGATGAAAAATGACTTGTAGCATAATTAACAATTTTACAATATGCATAATTCTAACAACAATTGTTGCATGCACATTTTTGTAGAATTAGAGGTACATAAAACACATCATTTGTTCTTAGATGAGAATTAGAGATATGGATGATGCCGAAGTTTCTTAGGGCCATGAGTATGATATCATGGAATTTCATATCAGTTTGGGAAATGCAGATATTGAGTTCAATCGACATAGAAGGAAAGTGGAGCCCATAGAGCTAGTTGAGACGATGAGAAGCTTGAAAAAATAAGTGAAAAGATACATAGAAGAAAATGATATATTGATAAGAGATCAAGAGGATTAGAATCAAATTAACACTCAACTACTGTAGAATTTGAATATGTTGCAAAGAAAAATCAATAAATATTCTGTCACAAAAAAAGAAGCCACTGCAAGAAAAGTTGAAGCATCCAAATCTCATGATAGAAGGGATGATCACAAAGGATCTAGGCACTCAGGGAGTTCTTGTAGACATTATCATTCACTAGGAAACTCAACCAAAAGAGCACATGCATGTTTAAGGTTAGAGAGAAGCCCAAGAGTGTCCCCTTTCAGGCAACAGAGGAGGATATATGTGTCAGATATTTGTCAAAGAGAGCTTAGAAAACTTGAGCCACCACCATTTGATGGAGAGCATAGTAAGCGTGAATATGCTAAATCTTGGTTGTTGGGAATGATAAAATATTTCCAGTTGCATGATTAGTTATCAAACCTAGAAGCAATAATTTCCATATATTATCTTCAAGGGAAGGCTTCCATATGGTGGGACCAACTAAAGCAGGTCAAGAATATAGATGAGAAGATAATTTCTTGGAAGCAGTTTAATAAATATTTCTAGCAACAGTACATTTCTTAGCATTATTATGACAAGAAGATGCAATAACTATTTGAGATCAATATAAGAAACATGAGCATGGAAGAGTATGAGAGGAAATTCATGGAGATTTTGAGGCACATGGACTTCATCAAGGATGAGAAGGTGAAAATATATAGGTTCTTAAGTGGGATTCCACCATTTTACAAGGATAACATACAATTTTATGAGCCAAATACTTTGGAAGAAGAAATAAGGAAGGATAAGTATTTTTATGAGAAAAACAATGGAAGGCTACATTTCCAAAAGGCTTGGGATGATAATAAGAAAAAAAAGATGGATTAGAGGAAGACAAGATTCAAGCCGCCTCTCATTTGGAATAGCTCTCAAGCATATAATCAAGGGAAACCAACACAATATGAAGCTAAAATAATATATTCCTTGGGAAATAGGCCAAGAAAACATCCCATAAAGTGTTGGGAATGCAAAGGGTACCATATGTATAAAGATTGTCCTCATCGAGGAGATATGATGAGGACTATGCATAACATCAAGAAGGAGGATAAAATGGAGGACATGGGTAGGAGTATGCCAAGGATTTATGTAGCCTTAGACAATAGACATGAATACTATCAATATCACATGATTTAGGTAGAAGGTAAGATTAATAATCAACCCATAGCTAGTTTGATTGATTATGGAGCTAGTCATAGCTTCATAGATCCAAATCTAGTTGAAATAATTAAATTTAAGAAATGTAAGCATGAAAAGTCTTGGTTAGTTAAGCTAGCTAATGGAACCAAGAGGAAAATTAGTGAACTTGTCAAAGATTTCCTAGTGAACATGAATGGAGTAAATGCTAAGGAAGGTTTGAACATCATACCACTTGGGTCTTATGACTGCTTGATTGGTATGGATTGGTATGTCTTATATTGTTGCAAAAAGGATTTCACATGTCTCGATGAAGAAGGGAATTCAAGGATAATTAAAGGTATTCCAAGACCTATATCTTTTAGAGACATTTTAGCATTGTAGCTGAAAATAAGTTTTAGAAAAGGGTGAAAAACATATGCATCACATATGGAACAACCAACAAATTATAAGGACATAAGTTTTGAAGATTATCCAATCTTGAAGGAATATGAGGACATGTTTTAGGAATCATTAGGATTACCACCAAAGGAAGTGGTTTCCTTGATATTTCATAAGATGATTCCCCCCCATAATGGGAAAATCGTCACCATCGATCAATTGACCTACCATAACCCTCAAGATCAACTTCATCTTAACCATGTAGTCTCCTCTTTGGGAAGAAGCAAAATATTCCCTTCACTTTTAGATATCATCTCTGGAGTCTACAAATACTAGAAATTATTTGGTGCATATTATAAACCTAATCATATGATTACCCCCCCCCATTTCTTCTCATGTATGTATGGTGTCATTTGGTCATAAAATAGCAGGCCCATTTTTGAAACGATTAGTTGGACAACTCAAATCTCACACCCTCAATGCCACCACTAGGAGAAAATCCAAATCCACATTAATCCTTTGGTCATGTACCTTTCTTATTTAATCCTCTAGGAGTAGTCAATAGCTCAGTCATGGACACATTTAAAGTAAATAAACTTACCTTAGGGATTCCAATTTGGTATTTGGACCCCCCCCCAACTCATCTCCCACCCTCTTTTCCAAACAAATATTTGGCCTTGAATCTTGTGAATACAATATCCATGACCCTTGTAGCCCCTAGGGAACCTGCATAGGCCCCACCTCAACCAATGCAGAATGGGAAAAGAGTTTAGAAGGGGGGGAAATATAAAAATAAAGGGGGAACATACACTCCTAAACAAGCCATGACCACCCAAAACACTACATCTATGTTCATACCCCCATGTTCCATATTTTATATCTCTAGCCATGCTACTTTAATTGACATAGGCTCCTTGAACTGAAGGAACCTTACAACACTAATGAATTAGAAAATGATCCCTCCATATCTATTGTGGAAGTCCCTCCCTCCAAGTCATAAAATAAGCATGTTAATTGCTTGCACATAAATATCCCATGTACTTTTTACGACATGCATGGACATTATTTTCATCACTATCCTTGAATACCCAATATCATAATGCTCTTTAGGTGCTTCACTAGTTGGATTTCATTCACCAGGAAGATCCAACCCCAATTGTAGAAAATCCTACTATAAAATGTAATAAGTCTTCCTAAGACAATCATTAATCGATCATTGAGATCCCCCCCCATAAAGTGAAAGCTAGTGATAATACCATGAAAATTCTCTATTTATCAACTTCCAATTGGGTTCAAAGCTATTAGAGAAAAGTCCTTTCTTTATAGGTGTACATCACAACATCCCCAACATGCCCCATGTAGCTCCGGTCTCAACATTGGTGGCAACCTTGTCCACTAGTATTTCATCTACCTTTGTGGATGTAGCATTTTTGAACCATGTTTCTTATTCCCATGGAATTGGTAATGGGTTCAAATCCCAATCCCCCAAAACTTCCCTTGATCATGTTTTTTTACAAATCCTTGTATTTCATTCTAATGAAGACATCATGGAGTCCCTCACTGCACCTGATTACTCTTAGGATGATATGAATTATCATTCATATTTATTACATCAACAACCTCGTCCCATCAACTAGTATGATATCGAATCAAAATACTTTATTCCCCATAGTCAAGTCGATTGGTTCAAAAATACCATCCCCACTCCTAATGATTTTGAAGAAGGGAAAATGGAAAAAATTTCACCTACCATCAAGGTGAATATCTCCAAAACTATGGGTATTGAAGAAAACATCATGTTGGGGGTAAGCTATTCCCTGGAAGAAGTTGATTCCTACGAAGAATTCTTCCAAGAGTTTTGGGATATATTTGATTGGTTGTATTCTAAGATGCCTGGACTCGACTTGGCCATTGTTGAACATCACATTGATACATGGCCATATGCCACTCCTGTTTTCTAGAAGTAAATTCCTATTCACCCAAACAAGGCCCCCACCATCAAATATGAAATCAATAAATTGAAAAATGCATGCTTCATTTATCCCATTACATACACTTCATGGGTCTCCCACCTAGTACCAATCATGAATAAACAAGGCACCATTCATGTTTACACTGATTTCTATGATTCGAACAAATCATGTCCCAAAGACAACTACCCAATGCCATTCATTGATCACATTATCAATGAATGTGTCGGACACAAGGTGTTATCACTCCAGGAAACTCTCCTAGGTTGTATCTCAGAGAAGCCTGGTAACTTAACTATTTTTGTTATTATTTACTCAATAATGGGTGTGGGGTTGGATCAAGATGAATATCTAAATCACTGGATTGTATCTTCAATATAGTCTAGTTATATTCAAACAGTACAAGGCCTTCAAGAGCTATTATCAGATAGGTTTGTAAATCAGATGGATAAGAAACCAATCAATTAACCAGAACATACATAAACCATATATATGATGAGTCAAAAAACTAGCAGTGGATGATTATGATTCTTGTTTAATAATCAAAGGTAAGATGAGAGTTACCATAGGACATTTAAACAGAGACAAAGAAATAATTTCAACTCATAGGCATAGAATAGAAATGGAAAGAAAGTCTGACAAAAAGCAATGAAAGAAGCTTGCAGGCTGAATATATTAAAGAAAGTGTCTATATCACAATAATAGTAGAGTCTAGAACTCAATTTCGAACCCTTCATTCCTCTAGTATTTTTGGCTTTATAGCCTTTACAATAGTTTCCAGATACTAGGATACTGGATCAAATTTTCCAAAAATAGAAAGTCAATAACTGGCCGAAGAAAATAGACAAAGATCCTATAAAATAGGTCAATTCCTATTTTTGGGTGATCTTCATGTCTTTCAGGTTCTTCGACAGGTGTAGTAAGCCTTCCGAGGATGATGGATTTTCATGAGATATGAGAGAAGTAAAAAATGACACCTGCTGACAATAAAACAGTTCTTTCCCTGAAAATAGCTTACCAATTTGACCTTTCTACCTTGTAGAGCATCTCCAAAATCAAAACAGACTCTTGATAAGGATGTCTTTAATTATTATCTATCGATTGGAACTATTCCTGAGGCGTTTGGACAAGGAAAACCTAGATCTGTGCAAAAATACTAACTTTCTTCCCTGTCAGTGCTTTTAGTAGTTAGAATAGACAAAATCTAAACCAATTAGCTACTGAAAGCTCTGCTTTCGGTGGCTAATGAACAATCGAAATGTTCTCCTAAGCCACCGAAAGTTCTGCCTTAGTGAAAATGATCAAAATTTAAAAATACCTTTTGTCTTAGCTCCAAAATGCCTTAGGGCTGATCATCTGAGGCTTTTGAAGCTTGCTCAACTTTCTGGAATGACTGTAGGATTGTTGGCTGCCTATGGTTCATTGTATTGAACTGCTACCTCTGCTAGGGCTTCAAGAGTAGCATGTGTTTGAGACTGGTGTTTTGAAGACATAGCTTGCGACCTTAAAGCCCTGACCTTTTTCTTCAAGTACCTAGCTACTCTCCATAAGTTGTAATCTTTTACAATCTTCTCCTTCTTTTTCTTTTCCTTTATGCTTTCATGTGCTAATCTTTCTAAGGCTGAGTTGCTTTCTGCAAAATTCTTAGACAAGGTTTCATATCTGGTTTTAATTACCCTTTCTAGCACTTCTTGTTGAGCTAACTTGTTTTTAAGTTTCCTAATTTCATTTGATTTACTCTGCTTCACTTTTTTGCTAGATGAGGCATCTGCAACTTGTAGTTCTTGTTCTTCTTTGGGTATAGGTGATGGAAGATCTTCATAAATTGTTGTGAATACATCTACATATACTGCATCTTCATGTCCTGTTTCAATCTGATGCTCTTCGTGCTCTGTTTCAACCTGGTGCTCTTCATCCTCTGAGTCTGTGTAGGGAAGATTAAGAATTCTCTTGCTAACTAGGGGTTCTTCGGCCTTCTCCATCTCACTGCTGAAGTTTAGTTTCTTCTTGGTTTTATTAGGCTTAGAATAAGGAGAGAGATGATTAACTGGAACTGGAGAGATAGCTCTCCTCCTCCTCTTTCCTCTTCTGGGAGTAGAATACTTCTTGGAATAAGGACTCTTCTTACCCTCTGGATGTACATCAGTCTGAAAATCATTCTAGAACAAGAAGTAATTCCATTATTTTCTTCTTCTCTACAACATCTCATATACCAAGAGTTTAATCAAACCATGGTGGGATAACCTACTTGCAACCTTATTGGGCTTAGCCTTGACCTGATGAGCCATCTTAGATAAGCTTCTGTGGAGATAATAAGGAAAATTAAGTGGGTTTCTACCAGTGAAATGGTTCATGAGTTTGAAATGGTAAATCATCACCCTGTTATATCTACCTTCACAAGTTATATAAACAAGAATGTCTTTTAAGAATTGTTGCCATTTCTCTTCAAGGAAAGACATAGGAATGTCTTTCTTCCATACCAAACACTTGTGTTCTGGTTTCAAGTAGGACCTAAATTCAACATTCTTTGTGACAATGGCTTTGAACCAATTTTCTCTAGTCTTGGGTAGCTCTGTCACCTCAGCTATGAGGGCTTCATCCACCTAGAATTCATCTTGACCGATGACTACTTTCCTTCCATCGAAAGTCAGGGATAAATCTTCTGCCACCTATTGGTGAGAGCTCTGTAATTGTTTACAAAAATTGTAGCAACCTACGTCCCTGAAAAGTTGGCATACCTCTGGGTGCAATTCCAAGTAACTAATATCATCTAGCTCCTTCCTCAGAGTTGATCCTCCTTTCTTCATCTGTCGCAATGTTCCTATACACTTGCAATTGGAAAATCGGGTTTTGGGGGAAAATTATACAGCGTAGACTTAGGAAGATTTGGCTCGGCTGTGACAGGGACGAGAAGTATGAGGCATGCATTAGAACATGGTGCTGATTACAAGGGATGCGTAAGCGCGTCTTAAAATTTGAAACAATCATGGTTGGTGACTGTAATGATGGGAAGTATGTAACCATGTGATTTGATGAAACAACAATTTGAAAAGATTCGATATATCATGTAGAGATCAAATCCAAGTCTCTAAATGGTTTTCCTCTTGTCTTTTCGGTAGCTAATTGTAATCATAAAACCTCAATCCTGATGGTTTAGGCGCGTGAAAGTTTGTGCTGACTCCTCCCACGCTCCTACAATTTCGGTGGCTAAAATAGCCCTGAATTTCTTTGTTTAAGTTTCCGAAATCTAAGTCTTTCGGTAGCTAAGAAGCCCTTTTGAAGAAGTGCATAAGCCACCAAAACCCGAGATTTGACTTTTTGAAATGAAAACGAAACCAAATTTTTTTATAAACTTTATTACATGCATAAAGCTCTAAAAAATGAGATTTAAAAATTTAGAAATGTATTTATTGAATGACATCCTATCACCTAAAATAAAACAACTTGATTAATTTATCTGAGGAGATAATACTGGCTCCTATTGGGGGTGAAAGCCTCCCTGTGAGGTTTCAAGAACCACAGAACCAATGCCTTTCCTGCAAGACAAAAATTCAAACTTATCTACTAGTGTTTCCATTGGGCATGGATTTATTTTGCAAAAACAAACAAAAACTGAAAATAAAAATTACAATGGTAAGGCTTTGAAGCCTTAGATAAAATAGAGTTTCAAAAAACGCCCATTTACTGGGCCACCAAACATTTCTTCACCTTCCAGACTTTGGAGAATGAAAGTTTTGTTATGTTGTAATTGAGTTATCATGAAAGGACCGGTCCACAAAGAGTCAAACTTACCATGCTTGCCTTATCCTGTCTGAGGGCATCCCATTTCAGAACCCAGTCACCAACCTAAAAGTTGTCCACCTTTTCTTTTCTGTCAAAAGTATCCTTGATCCTCTTCTGATGAGCTTTTGATTTGTCCACCAATTGTTCTCTGACTTGTTGCAATTCTACCAAGTCAAGCATTCTTCTCACCATATCATTTGATTCAGTTTGTTCTTCCTGAAAGAATTTAGCCAATAGTAGAACTAGTTGAATGGGGAAAATGGCATCAGTGCCATAAACCAGTTTGAAAGGAGAAGTCCCTATAGATTTCTTAATGGGCACTCTGTCATCCCAAAGAGAAAACTTTAGTTTAGAATCCCAGCTCTTTTGATTCTCCTCCAACATCTTTCTGATGATTCTATCTAGACTCTTATTGGATGACTTGGCAAGGCCATTGCCTTGAGGGTAGTAGGAGGTAGAGTGTACCAATTGAATTCCCATTGAATTACACATTTCAACCAATTCATCAGCTTTAAAGGCAGTTGCATTATCTATTACTAGCCTTTTTGGGTAGCCAAATCTGATCAGGATGTTTTCATAGAGAAACTTCATGACGACTTGATGAGAGACATTTCTAGTGGGGATTTCCTCTATCCACTTGGTAAAATAGTCAGTGGCTACCAGGATCCACTTATGATGACCACTAGATGAAGGATTAATCTCACCTATGAAATCTAAGCCCCACTACTGAAAGGGACCATTCACTACAATAGGTCTCAAGGGAAGATATTTGAGTTGTTGCTTCCCTGTGAATATTTGGCACTTATCACAATATTTCACAAAGGCGCACACATATGAAAAAAGAAAAGGCCAATAGTACCCAACCCTTAAGATCTTATGGGCTATGGTCTTCCAGTAATGATGGCCTCCACAAATACTTGAATGGAACTAATGCATGACTTCAACTGACTCGTCTTTGTCCAAACATCTCAACAGTAAACTAGAAGAATCTTTCCAATACAAAAGATTATCATTAATGCAGAATTTAATTTCTCTGAGCTTAAGAGATCAGGCTTGAGTCATGATAATTTTAGGAGAAACCTCCAACTTCTACAAAAAATGAACAATACATGAATACCACTCGCATGAAGACAAATTCTCAACCACCTTTTGGTTGTCATGCTTCCTTTCTGCTGTTATCTCTGTCTACAAACTTGTTGAAACTACCCCAATGAAATTTATGCCTAAAAGATCATAGTTCTCTTATGTCATGAGCTTGGCAAGGGCTTGGCCTTTTACCAGCTTGGTGGGATTCACTTCTATTTCAAACTCAATCA
The DNA here is from genome assembly GCA_000966675.3 of Picea glauca. Taxonomy (NCBI): domain Eukaryota; kingdom Viridiplantae; phylum Streptophyta; class Pinopsida; order Pinales; family Pinaceae; genus Picea; species Picea glauca. The sequence continues at coordinate 411,081 of JZKD02S1752199.1, read as the reverse complement.
ACTTTGAGATCCATTTGGCTCTCTTTCCATCAATATCAAGCTGGGTCTAGACATCCTTCACAGAGGCTGAAGGAACACAGGCAACAATCTTTGCATGGAGGATATAAATTCTAAAAGATTTTAATGATTTAATGAGAGCATAGGCTTGTTTTTCTATAGGATCATACCTTAGTTCAACATCACTAAGTGATTTGCTGAAGAAAGCCACCGGGTGATCAAGACTTTCATCATCTTTCTGTAACAAGATTGTTGCCACTGTGTCATAGGAAGCAAAAGAGAAAATATAGAAGTTCTTGGTGTAATATGGACCGATTAGAGTAGGAGATTCCATGATAGCCTGCTTGATATCCTGGAATTAAATTCTTGCACTGTCTGTCCATTTGACCTCAGATCCCTTTTTCATCATAGAGGTTATATGTTTCACTAACTCGGAAAAATTAGGAATAAACCTTCTGACAAAATTTATCTTACCGAGCAAGGATTGGATATCCTTCTTTGACCTTGGTATGGACAACTTTTGAATTGCTTCAACCTGAGCTGGATCAATTTTCACTCCCTCTACTGAAACAATGTGGTCTAGGAGCTTACCCTTATTGAGAGAAAATTGAGAGTTTTTTGGGTTCAGCGAAATCCCAAACTGTCTACATTTCAAAAATACTCTTTTTAGATGCTTCAGATGCTCTTCATGACTGTTGGAATAAACTATGATATCATCAAGATAGATGAGGACAAGCTTGTCCTTTTATCCCATAAATGCTATGTCCATGGCCCTCTGAAAGGTGGACCCGACATTCATTATCCCGAATGGCATCTTGGCGTACATGAAGGTACCCCAAGGAGTAGTAAAGGCATTTTTTTCTCGGTCATCAGGGTGTAAAGAAACCTAGTTATAGCTTGAGAAGCCATCTAGGAAAGACATGACACTGGCTCCCGAAACTCTCTGCAACAAATGATCCATCTTGGGTAGGGGATAGTTGTCTTTCTTGGAGCATTTATTTAGGTTTCTAAAATCAACGCATAACCTACTCTTGCCATTTTTCTTCCTCACTATCACTAGGTTTGCAACCCATTTAGAGTATCTCAGTGGAATTATGATTTTGGCATCGATGAGATTTTTGATTTCCTTTTCGATTACAGACAATAAGAGAGGACTAATAGGTCTCAACTTCTGTCTGAATGGGATGGTGTCTTTCTCTAGGGGAATCTTATGTTGAATGACATCAGTATTATAGGTTTTCAGATCACTGTATTTTCAGGCGAATACATCAACAAATTCCTTCATAAGGCTGCAATATTTTTACCTCTGATCAACAGTTAACTCAGTGGATATATTTATGAATTTAGGATGACTCTGGCTTCCTATATTGTGCTCATGGACAACAGGATCCGTCTCCTTCTTATCAGGTTTGTAGGGGACATCATTTTGGTCAAAAATATTCTCAAAAGGCACCAAACCCCGAGGTATATAATTGTTGGGCAGCTGAACAATATCGTGTTGACCCATTTTTCTCTTCAACTTAGGATTTTTGGATTCCTCTACATTTTTATTTTCCTAGTCAATATGCATATCAAAAAATTCATCTACGACTTGGAGAAATCTACTAAGATCATCATCATCTTCAAAGACTTTCCAATACTTGACATTGTCAGGTAGGGATGGTCTGTATTTGACTTGGATTTCATAGTTTAGTCTAGGAGTCATAAGAGGAATGAACATACTAGCCAAGACAACAAGGGAATCATCTAGGTGATTCATAGCTATGGGTATATAAGAAATATCAAAAATGGAAAAAGAGTCCCCGAGTTTCCATACCTCATCTCTGTAAGCTTTCAACCTGACATGTTTTTCTTGGAAAGTACTGTTCACTTACTGTATGATGAGATCTGCATCTCCAAACACCTTTAGACCTTTGATTCCCATCTCCTTGGCAGCATTTAATCCCAACAACAAAGCCTCATACTCTGCTATATTGTTAGTAGTCTTGAAATCAAGTTTAAAAGACAAATGAATAGTCTCCTTTGAAGGAGAAATCAAAACTACACCTGCACCTGTTGAGTCTTTGGTACTGGCACCATCAAAGAACATGCTCCATACCGGAGTAATCTCTCCATCAGACTATTGATAAGTAGGCTTTGTGAGATGCAAAGGATCTAGCTGAGAATCATCTATTTGCATAATGCATACCCCAAATTTTGTGTCCAATGCATAGATGGGATGGTTTACAAAATTATTCTCATCACTAATGATGTAGTCAAGATGATTTTCTCTGTAAATTCTCTTTACCTCTCCTCCAAACACCAAGAATGTGGCATAAGAAATATCCATCTGCAAGGTACCACCTAGCCTTTTTCTCCATGAACTTGACAAGAGGAGGCCGAACTTGGGTGGGATATCAGCCACTACAACATCCATTACCATGCTTCTCATTGGCAGCTGGGCAAGGTTTATGAAAATGTATTTTATGAGGCCGAGGCATTTGACTTTCCTAGAGTCAAAAGAGAAGAGATCACGGTAAGGTTTTGTGATGTCAAGAACAAGCTCATCCATCACTTCTTTAGGCATAATATTGTGTGACGCTCCCGAGTCAAGCAGGTAGCTGTGGAGGATCTTGTCATAGATATTCAGGGATATGTAGCAGGGTGGACAAGAATCATCCCAGTTCTCAACCATAGGTCCTATAGTCACCATGGGTTTATCATCTTGAAGGTTTACATAATCAACAACTATGGGAGTCTTTGGTTGAAGGGACTTCTGGATGGCAGACTTGAATATATCATTCTTCATAAGTTCAGTCAATGGAA
>JZKD02S1752199.1:390568-408229 GCA_000966675.3 Picea glauca | reverse complement strand
ATTTTATGAGGCCGAGGCATTTGACTTTCCTAGAGTCAAAAGAGAAGAGATCATGGTAAGGTTTTGTGATGTCAAGAACAAGCTCATCCATCACTTCTTTAGGCATAATATTGTGTGACGCTCCCGAGTCAAGCAGGTAGTTGTGGAGGATCTTGTCATAGATATTCAGGGATATGTAGAAGGGTGGACAAGAATCATCTCAGTTCTCAACCATAGGTCCTATAGTCACTATGGGTTTATCATCTTGAAGGTTTACATAATCAACAACTATGGGAGTCTTTGGTTGAAGGGACTTCTGGATGGCAGACTTGAATATATCATTCTTCATAAGTTCAGTCAATGGAATAGGTATTTTTACCTTCTGAATTTATGATTCGAAATTAAATGAATAGGATATTTTGTCAGAAGGTATTACCTCATTAGAGGGATCTATGAGGGACACCTTATCCTTAGCTTGGGGCTTCAATGACTTCTGTTACTATCTTGCAGGAGTGGACATCTGTTTTGCAGGAGCAGCAGGATGCTTGGCAGCAACATCTTTCTTCTTTCCGGGGGCAGCAGGTAATGTCTTTGAAGCAGCAGTCTTGGATCTTAAATTATAACCTTGTTGATCATCTGCCTGATAAAAATATTCTTCAATTCTTGAATCATTAATCTACTCATTCATGAGGGCCTCCTCATAATATGTTTGTGTCAAGAAGGAGGAATCAACATCATCCCCAAAGAAATTGATGTCATCTTCTTCTTCATCTTCACCATGAGATAGCTCCTGCTCTTGTTCCAGCACAAAATTTTGGAAAGGGGCCCTGATCCTTTGGTCTTCACCTACATTCTTATCTCTCTGAAGGATCTGGACCTGCTAGTTGTTCCTTTTGTAAGGGAATGCATTAGGATTCCTGGGAGCATAGGCATTAGGCTCTCTACCTCTTGCTGGTTGCTGACCCTGAATTTTTAATTTTGACATCTCCGAGGTCAAGCTATCCAACATCTTGGCCATCTTTTCCATTTTGGTATTTGAATAAGAAGGAGGATCAACAGATGACTTATTTCTCTCAAACTTACCTTTAATTTTATAGGATGCCACGATGTTAGATTCAACCTCAAGAGCAACATCTTGCATTAAGGCGAGTGTGGCTGACCTTCTTTCTCTAAGGATCAAGCAGAATTATGGATCAAAGGAAGAAGAGTAAGTAATATTTGATGACGTGTCAATTGGCTTGATATCTGCAGGGATCTTGCCAAACATTTTATTGAATCTTTTGGTGAAGTCTAAAACAGATTCACCATTTTCTCTTTTTAGATTTCCAAATTCAGTCATATAATACAAAAGGTCTCTTATTTCTCCCCAATGTTTCAAAAACACTTCATCTAATTGCTCAATACCTGTCACTGAATTAGCTGGAAGTTCCTTGAACCACTTCCTAGCTTGACCATCCAAGCTCTGCACAAATACTCTGGTCAAAAAATCCTCCTCAGAAATTTTAATGTTCTCAACATAGGCATAGAGAGCCTCTATGTGTTCTTCAACAAAATAATCTCCAGATCCAGTAAACTTGGGCATGTACTTATGATAATCTCTGGTTGGCATGGCTGACAAAGGATTGAGAAAAACAAGAGGAACATACCTATTTGCTAAGATCTATTCCATTTTTGTCAAAGGAGAAGCCATGGCAATCTTAGGGGTTGATGCAGAGGAAGATGTTTATGTAGATGATGAATGCGATAGGATAGGTGGGACTATGGACAATGATGGTGGTTTTATTTTACTGAGGAATGAAGTGGAAGCACTGGTAGAATGACTACCCTGGAATGTGGTTTCTTCAAAATCTGAACAATATGGGAAATAAGAAGCTCTGTAAAATTGGCAGAAGCAAGGCCAAGTTTTCTTCACCCTTAGACAAAGGTCGTGTAAGATATCTTCAAGAATGGGAAAACTGGTATGGGTATATAATTTTTTTTTTCCAGTATCAGTTTGTGAAGAATTCAAGGAAGAGGAAGAGTCCTCTTCTTGGATAGATTCTACAACTTCTTTTCCTAATTCAGATATAGTAATATGCTCAGAAATAGGATCTATAACATTAGAAGAAATTGAAGGCTCATCACCCTTCAAGCTTTCTTCCTCAATTACAATTTTCTGAGAACTAGAAGTTTCAACAGAAGTGGATTTGACAAAAGGTTCTGTAGATACAAATGAAGAAGTGCTTCTTGAAATACCTGGTCTAGATTCTCTTACAGATATGAAACATTTTGAAATAATTTCAACGTTGGCCCCATTCACAGGTTATTGTTTCCCCTCACGTACTCTATCCCTAGTACAATCTATTTTAGTTGTTTCCTTTAAAATATGACCGAGACACATGACATCCATGCATCTAGTACTACAAGAGAATGCAATAACATTGATAAAGAAGTACTTGATTAATTACACAAGCTTCAATATCAGTTATTTCTTATCTATTTTTTTTTCTCTCATCTAAGTACTCTTTTTCTCCATAAAGAATATTAGTACAAAATAATTGTTTAAATACGAAATCTCATATATTTCCTTCTTCTCGCCATGACCAAAATCATGGGCCTAATTGGCATGATGTTGGTTTTGAACGACATAGACAATGAATATAAAGAGTGGGTATGTGAGTGATCTTTGAGTCTGGAAACCCTCCCATATCGTCAAGGCATACAAATAGTCTATCCATGTCAAATTTCAGTGCATACAAAAACATTTTGAAAAAATTTCAATGTTGGCCCCATTCGTAGGTCATTGTTGCCCATCATGTACTCTATCCCTAGTATAATGTATTTTAATAGATTTTTCCCTTAAAATTCGACCGAGAAAATTAAAATGAAACGAGGAAGAGATGGGTTGATATATAGAGTGGGTGTGTGAGTAGTATTTGAGTTTGGAAACCCTTCCATATCGTCAAGGAATGCGAACAGTCTATCCATGTCAAATTTTAGTGCATACAGAAACATTTTGAAAGAATTTCAACGTTGGCCCCATTCACAGGTTATTGTTGCCCATCATGTACTCTATCCCTAGTACAATGTCTTTTAGTTGTTTCCTTTAAAATACGATCGAGACGCATGATGTCCCCGCATCTAGTACTGCAATGCAATGCAATAATGTCGATAAAGAAGTACTTGATTAATCACATAAGCTTCAATATCAGTTATTTCTTGTCTTTGTTTTTTTCTCTCATCTAAGTACTCTTTTGCTCCATCAAAAATATTAGTACAAAATAATTATTTAAATACAAAATCTCATGGGTCAATATATAGAGTGGGTCTATGAGTGATCTTTGAGTATATGAATGAACTTCTCTTGGTTTCAAGAATAATTTATTCTCTATTAAACAAGGCCAACCATGTGAAGGTGGAAGCTCATATGGACCCTTCCCCCCCTCACATCACTCTCAATTCCCCAATACCCAATCTATAAAATAGAAAATAAACAAAACCAACATAGTAATCATGCATAGAAACTACTAAAACAAAAATGAAATAAAACTTAAAAACATGTAATTAACCCACATAAAAAATTATTTAAAGAGAATAATTCATACTAATTAAAATATCTAGTTACGTACCTCATCCAACGCAACACTTGTATCATCCTTCTTCTGTATCTTCTTCTTGATCATCCAACTCGACATATTTATCAACATCCAGTTCAGAAACAATGTTGAAAGGATTGATGATATCATCATCATCATCATCATCAATGTCATTTTTGAGCATATCTTCATCGATATCATCATCAAGAACTAGTGCATTCTCTCCTATGCCTGGTTCATATTCTTTGTCTTCTTCATCTGTCGACCCATATTCTTCCTTCTCTTTCTCTACATCATCTTCTTCTTCAATATCATATTCTTCATCTATAGTATACTTTATTGGCCTTCCTCTTGGATCATATCTAACAACAAATGACCAATCCCTCCTACCTGGAACCTTTAAGTAAAAGACTTGTTTGCATAGACATGGAAAAACATAGAGGTCATTTTCTTTTTCAAAAAATGAAATCTGTTGGCATGTTGAGTAACAGTTATTTCCTCATCATTTTTATGCATTTGTAACCTATACCATTTGACATCAAATAAAACTAATTTGAAGGAATTAAAGTCACACTCAATTATATCATTCAAAAACCCATAGTATCTATTTTCATATTCTTGAGGACATTTGTCACTCCTAAAGGAAACATTAGTGACCTGGAATACTGTAGTTATCCCACTATCAAAAGTTTTCCTGGTTTCATCCAACTGTTTGATGTGAAATTTATGACCATTGTACCACATAGCCTTGTGGTGTTTCAACTGCAATATGTCAGACATGTAAAAGATGCATTGCCAATTAATAATAAACAAATTTATATAACTTGGAAAGTATAATATGAAAAAAACACACCTACAATCACATTAATATAATATAAAATAACTAAATAAAATGGGTGATTTTGCTTGCCTTTCCATCTTTCAAACAATATGCTAAATCTATTTCCCTCTATGTAACATCGAAGTCTCCATTATGACGAGCTTCTCTAACCAATTCAGACAGTTATTTCCATGATAACCTACCGCCATGATGTTGTTTACATCTATCAATCCATACCTTCATCCAGTCAAGATTGTTTGCAATGTATAAATGTAGTGCATCCCAATCTTGAGCAAACTGACCGATCAAAAAATCACAATTCACCAATATTAAATATTAGTTATAACCATGGTAAATATGATCATATACACAAAAAAATGAAAATTTATATTTATTACAAATATCCACAATTTAAATATTACCTCTCACTTTCTTCATTGTACCTTTCCCCAACAGTTGCTCCCCTTCAAATTTTTTGATGGAGTTCACATCCCAAATGCAATCCACTACATGCATAACTTGCGTTGCTAATTTAGGAATATACTGACTAATATACACCATGGATTCATATACCATATATCCCTCCACCATAGAACCCTCAAGACGTTCTCTTTGTCTAACCAAAGCCTTCAATCATTTCAAGTGCCTCTCCACCATCCACATTGACCTTGTCTGTCCAGGTCCACACATTTCAATCTCCTCAACTCAATGTATGAGGTAGTGTTCTTGTGCATTGAAAAATGTTGGAGGTAGACACTTCTGCTTTTCACACATTAGCCTACGAATTTCTCTCTTCCAATACTTTATATCATCTTCATGGATTTCTTTCAATGATAACCATCTACATATCATGACGCAAGAAAATAACATGTTTAAACGAAACATAATATATATTACATTACAATTAAAACACATGTCATTAAGTACAACAAAAAAATGAATTATTTTTTTTTGCATATATATTGTAGCTACTTACCTCATGTATTTTCCAAGATCATATATAACTTGTTTGACGTTGTTGTCAAAGTTGTTTGGGAGAGATAGAGGTAGAACATACTGTAACAATAAAAACGAATCATTACTTGTTTCAAAACTAGACAAAAAAAATAAAAATCTCAAAAAATGTATATGACCAATATATAGATATGAATACTAAAATTATTAATTATTTTAATGAAGGTATGCCAATCATGTGTTTTTACCCCACCAAATTCACCTTTCTTCGTTAAGATATTCTTTATGTTTGAACAAAAACCTATGGGAAATTTATTTCTTTGAATGACCTCTTTTACACCATTGCTTTTTTTCTCTATTAATAACCATGGAAGATTATTTTGGTCTTGATCGCTATTTGATCGGATTACACTTTGCATTGCATGATTGGATTCCTGAATGTCATTACAAATTTTGACAATTTTTTTCTTTATCCCTCCCTCCATCTATGATTTTCCATAATGTTTTTGTCACATTCTTCCTGATATACATTGTATCAAACAAATGAAATATTTTTAGATCCTCATAGTAAGGGAACCTCATGAATTGATTGGGATAAAATTTCATTCCCCGTGGACGCCCATTATTACTACCTTCACGATGACTACATTGATGAAGCATAAAAAAAAATCAGAACACTATTTATCAAATGTGGTAAAATAAATGGAATAATTAAAATAAAATTTCAAAACATGATTCCATTTACGATACATAAACAAAAATATGCATACCTTGAGGATTAATTCTCTCATATGCCAACTTCCATAGGTGAGGTGTCATTCTTTGTGGTTTTAGTCCAGTCTCTTGTTTCCCATTGAAAATATATTTCTCAGTAGTACGATACTTATGGTTCTTAGAGAGGAAGTGTCTATACTCATCAAACACCTCTTTTCCTAAAAAATTTGACCGACGATATTTCATCTTAGGACCACAAACTGGACATGCAAATTTACCCTTTGTTTGAATACCTGCAACATATGGATTAATGTGAATTATTAATATACAAAAGGGTTATTTAAACAACATGCATGATATATTCAATTAATTATATATTATTCAAGCATGCAATATGGAACTTTACGTACCACAAAAATGTGTTAGTCCTAGGGCATCATGAATTGTCCATAAAAGTGTTCCAGGACATTGAAATCTCTTCTACCCAATTGGTTTATAGATGTCATACATAGTGATTCCCTCCCATAACTTTAGTAGCTCGTCAATAAGATGCTCGATATACACATTCATATCTTTAACTTGGTACTTACCTAATTGTTTGAAATTACACGAAATTACTACCATGGTATGTATATATACGTAAATAAATAAATAAAAGATATTATGCAAAAAAAGAGAAAAATGGAAAAGTTACATTCGAAAAATTAATGTAAACAAATACTTGGAACAATCATTTTCAACATAATTATGTGCTCCCTCTTTATTGACATCCAACGAGGAATGTTATTTTTGATAACAAAAATAGGCCACATTGAGTAAACAGACCGAAGATCTCCAAATGGATTAACACCTTCAGTTTCCAATGAAATCCTAACATTACGAGGTTCGTTTGTAAATTATGGCCATTTTGCAGCAATTTCCTTAAATTCATAACCATCTACAGGCATTCGAAGAATGTCATCTTCAATTCTCTTTCGTGCATAGTAATCCATAAAGTGTGTTATGCTTTGGCACCTGAACAATTGCTACAAACGTGTAATTATGGGAATATGCCGAAGAACCTTTCGAGGCACCATTTTTGTTACTTGATTGGTTCAATATCTACTGATACCACATATCGAGCATTTTGTTTTCGACGCATGTTGTCCATAATATATAATATGATCATCACGACATGCATCTATACTTTGATACTCCATTCCAATGTCTTTCATAATGGCATGTAAATCTCGATATGTGCGAGGTAAAATATTTGACGAGGGTAACAAAAATTCACCTAACAATCTAAAACATAAAAGATAACTACTTAATGTAAAGAATAGTAATTGTAAATATTGCATTTTTATTTTACACATTAATTAACACTAAGAAAAGGTGGGGAAAGTCAACCTTTATGTATATGTGATGAAACATATTACATACCTTAGGATCTGTGTCATACAAGTGTTCGACAAATGATTTGTAACCTTTAAGTTCGCCAACAACAATGTAGTGGAGAGAATAGTTTCTCTTGACCCTTTATAAAGTTGTTTATTTTCATTTTCAAGAAGAGGTTCATCATAAATACCTTCACTATTGTCCCCATAATCCTCATCTAGATGACTGAATAAGTCTTGGATCATTTGATTTGTCTCATCATCTTGAACTATGTTATTATTGTCATCTACTTCTATGGGAAGATTAACTTGATCTTCATTATCTGCTTCATGTTCCTCATCTTGTACAACATCATTTTTGCTACTACTTGGTGCTTTCTGCAGAAAGTTAGGGGGGAAATATAACTTTATAATTACAAACAATCATGAAAAATTAATGCATGTATAAAACAGTATAAAAGTTGGAGAATACAATCAATATTAAAACAAATAATGAATATATATATATATATATATATATATAGCTAATTACCATGGAACGATATTCATTTGATCCTCCATCCATGTTCCCATATTTTCTACAATGTTTTTTAGTTGTTTCTATTAAAACCCTTTTGGGACGTCTAGTACAACAATTTTTGCAAGGGAAATAACATTTACCATCACCCTTTTCACCCTCTTTAATTTTATCCCACCTCTAATGTTTTCTGACATTCTTCCCCACACACATATACTGATAATTATCTTATAAAATTCACTGGTGTATAATAGAATATCTATTATATTTTTCTATTATAACATATGAGAAAAAAAAACATGTTTTTTGTTCGCCAAGAAGACCTTATACCCTTTTTGAACCGTCATTGTTATAGCAAACTTGTCACAACATCCCTAAAATGAAACATATTTATAGATTTTATAACGTCGCAATTTCGATGACAGTTGACCAAGTCAATGTTGACTTTGTCAAATAGTGGGTGACCGTTCGGGGGGGGGGAGACCCGGTGTCCACATCGTCGCAAGTGCGATGGACAGAACGTCGCAATTCTAACGACTGTTGACCAAATCAATGTTGACTTTGTCAAATAGTGGGTGACCATTGGGGAGGGACAACCTAATGTCCACATCATCACAAGTGCGATGCACATTTGATGTCGTCGCAAGAGCAACATCTTCTGAACATCATCTCTCTTGCGACTATTTGAAAAGTACATCGCAAGTGCAACGATATTGAGTAGTATGGAAAAAAAAAATTAATTTCCTCTATTTTTCGACAGTATGGCCAATGTTTTCCATAACGTCGCAATTAGATCGTCATAATTTTTGCAATGTGTAGTAGTGTCATGGGTGCCTTTGTAGAGGGTGTGTGGTACCTTCGTCCACAATGCACTTTTTCCAAGCCCATCAATTTCCTTTTATCTTTCTTTCTACATTTTCTTTAATTATAGCATAAGGATAGATTGAAGGTAACTACCCTGGCGTGGTGACCAGTTGGTGGAAATGTCACCCACAAATACCTAATGGAAATGAAAAGTTCGTCTCGTGATTAGACCCCCTTTCTCTTATCCATGCAACTGAGAGCCATTGCACTGGTTTGGTGATCAGATGATGACAATTTCATACCACTATATATCCATGGACGTGATAGTTCGTCTTGTGATGATACCGCATATCCTTCAACTAACATTTTAAGCATTTTGTTTTATTGTGGGTCCCATTTATTTAAATATAACTATTTCATTGTTTTCTTGGGTGATCCCTAGGTGAAGCATCTGGAAGGTTTATACAAGTATTTTATCTTTTACCCAACACCAACCCCTTTGGGACTTTAGCCCCTTCTTACCATTGAATGAGGGGCAGCCCCTTCTTGGGTCAATACACCCTAAAATACCAAAAGATAAGGAAACGGTGGGGAATAATGATGGAAATTGGTAAGTATGGTCGAGAAGGGTACGATGGCTCATTAAGGGAGTTCCTAGTAGAAAACCATCCCCAAGGAAAACCACTTACTAGGGCATAATGTCAACCACCAAGGTGAAGCGGGGAAAAAGGCATAATGTCCAAGCACATATCATGAAATCTAGAACAATATAAGATACAAAATAATCAAATGGATTAAATATTGAAATTATGCTCACCATAATACTGACTTGTACCTCATGGAGCAAGGCCCACTGCCTTATGGAAGCCAGCTGGTGTGGTGGATTCCACCTGCAAAAATGTGACCATTTGTGATGGTGAGTGGGTTTTCCATATGTGAAAAAGGATATTATTGGTCATGTAGTCTCTCAACACTCCATATATGAAACATGAGGGCCTCGAGACATGATCTCCTTAGTTATCTACAAAATGGGGATAACCGGTCCCATGTGAGGACCCTACCTTTAAGAATTAACCATAAGAAGAGAACAACTTTTGGATTCCCTTTGATTTTCCATAGGTTGGAGTAGCACCAGTGAATTATTTCATCTCCCTGGTTTATATGTGAATGATAACCCAATTTTTATAAATAAGATCCATTGGATAGATGAAATACCCAGGCTAGTTCATCACTTGAATTTTTCAAGTGGATGTGTGCTCTCTGAAGTTATAATGTGAAATCATACCAATTTTGTGCCTAGTTATGATCTAATCCCAGTTCTCAGGAAGAGTATCAGTTCTGGGCCCAAATGGAGGAAGTCTCCATATTTACTACCTAACTCAGTGTGTAGTAACCATTCAGACGCAGGTCAATTTTTAAATCTTCTGTCAAGAACACATTATCTCCACATTCAAAAATTGTTTCTGATCCAATTCTCATCTGAGTTCCATTGTCGACCTTCCATGCTAGGTGTTTTCCAATGACTAGGAATGCTTGAATTAATTCCCTCCATTGAGTTGATGTGATTGGAGTGTTCTTGTTTCTTTTACGGATCCAGTCCACAATCGAGAGGGGTGAAATGTATTTGGACGTTAGAATGAGACTCCATATAATTTCTTGTGTCAAGAAAACCCAAAGGGACTTGGCAGCCAACACCTATCCAAATATCACCATGTCCTTAATTCCCCATCCACCCAAAGATTTGGGCTTCGATAATCTTTTCCAACTTGCAAGATGAGATCCTTTATATTCCTTGTCAACCTTCCAAAGATAATTGAATAAAATATTTCAAATTTGGTTAATTACACCTTTGGGGATCGGAGTCATAATGTGTCAGAAGACAAAAATTTCCTCCAATAATAATTTGATAAGTACTAGCCTTCCTCCCTTGGAGATCCACCGATTACACCAATGGTTGACTTTGCGTTCCACTTTTGCAACTAACCAAGACCAGTCAACAACCCCATAACTATTTGGCTTGATTGAAAATCCAAGATATTTGAGGTCGTCCTCAATCATCTTGAGTTCAAATGGGAAAATGGAGGAGAATAATTCTCGGTGCTCTTCTTTGCCTGAAGGGTGATATATGGTTTATTTCCTCTCATTTACAAACATAATCGTTGTTGCACTAAAATTGGTTAGTAAATTATTATAGCATGTTGTTTCACATCGACAAAAGATTAAAACATCATCTACAAATAAAAGATGCGAGAGTCTAGTTAAAGTCCCAAAATTTATGCCCTAGAAGGATTGTTTCCTTCCTTCCTCTTCTAGATCCCGGCTAAGGCCTTCCATTACCAAGAGGAACAAATAGGGAGATAGTGGGAAGCCTTGTCGGAGCATCAACCCTAATCTAAAAAAGGAGGAGCCTACATCGTTGATTAATATAGAAAAATATGTTGTTGTTACATAGGCCATGTGTTGGACACACCTACCACACTTAGAGGGGGGGTGAATGAGTGTGGGGATATTTTTTCAAAACTTCCCTCTTACACAAAAATCCTTAGTTAACATTCAACATTTACTTATTACTCATTTTTGTCATTTATAATCAGTTAGATGTGAATACATATCAGCAATATATCATCAACAAATCATCTCCACAAGGAACACAAACAACACAAGATGTATGTACAATTTTATTTTTATTACGGACTACAATCCTTGGGGTTTATCAACAACAACTGAATAGAGTACAACTCTACATGAGCACCAGCTCTATAATGCAAGACTCAACTTACACCCTCAGCACCAACTGAGATGAGGAACAATCCTCAACAGATATCAATCTGTCAACAGGTACGCGACATGTCAGTAATGCAACCCACATGTGTACGCACCCTGGTTCACTACAACCCACATATGTACGCCTCCAGTGTATACAACAACATGTGTATACCTTCTGAGTTTTTAGGGTTTATCCTTCAAGATCAACTCAGATCATCTGCAAACAATATATCATTCTCTTTTGTCTCTGACTGTCCAATCTTCCCACAAGCCATTCACAACACATCCAAACTCTCCAATATCTTGTTCATGCTCCACAACAAATCAATATGAATGCTATCTCAATCATGTGTAAACACTAGTATACCACAGAAATCATGTCACCAATGAATCAAAAGAGTATTGCTCACTCCATCAACCAAATCAACTAAACTGAACCACATCATACAAGCCATACCAAGAATTCTCGAAGCATACATCAAACAATAGTATCCATCAAGACAATAATGTAACCATACCAGTGTCTCAGTGATAGATCTAAGGCCATAGAATGCAAATCTGGAACCTGCCTCATCATCCAAGAGCTCGGCATCAGCTCAACCACAAATATCCATGCTTTTATCCACTATACGCTCTATGTACACAGTCAGCCCACATATACCTTCAATGTATACGCACCCTATACACAGACAACCCGTGTATACCTCAGAAACTAGGGTTTCTGAAGCTCCGAAATTTTTTCCATCAAGATCTCCGACATTGTCGAAAATTTGATGCGTCCGTGAAATCCTGCTCACGCTCTCTTTCTCAAAATAGATCTTCAATCATGCTCAAGAGATCCATACCAAATATGCTCTCACAAGAAGCTCTCCATCAATACTCCAAAAGATGTTCTCACAAGAATCTCTCCATTGATCCACAAAAAGGATGATTAACAAGATTCCATAGCTATCTTATTTATACTTTCATTCTCTAGGGAACTTTACCCATTTTTAAGTTACTTAACCCATTTCTAGGTCACTCAACCTATTTTCTTTATTTTAGGGTTAACCACTTTCTATAAATAGAAAGTTTTCCAATTCTTTATCATTTAAATATTCCTTCTTGATTTTGTCACCTTACTTTATCATTTAAATAATCTTTCTTGATTTTTTCACTTCTCTTTATTATTTAAATAATGGTTTCTTCTTTTAGGTCACTTTGACTTCTTTTACCTTGGGGGATTCAAGCCTTCATATGGGGGTCCTCCAACTTTGTAAGGCTATAACTCTCAAACCATGAGGATTTATGTGACATTCCACATACCACCGGAAATGGCATGACAAGCACTATCCATCTAGGATAGTTTCACCAATAAATTCATTGATCTTCATCTCATTATTCCACATACAAGCATGGGTCCTCCAACCATTCTTCTAGGATAACTCAATCTGCAAAGCGTCTTCCCATGAGGGATTTCACCATAAGGGGAACACTTTGGAGTTCATCCATTTGTGCACCTTATCAATCATTATAAGACAATAATGAGTCATCTATACATCTTTCCAACAATGCATCATATACATTGACTATGCATCATGTACAAATGAAACCACATCGATCCATCTTCATCATGTATCAATGACAACTCATTTCATCATATCAATGACAACTCATTGATCCATCTATGTATTCTCATCAAGGGCGATCCATATTCATCATATCAATGACAACTCATTGATCCATCTATGTATTCTCATCAAGGGTGATCCATCTTCATCATATCAATGACAACTCATTGATCCATCTATGCATTATCATCAAGGGTGATCCATCCTCATCATATCAATGACAACTCATTGATCCATCTATGCATACTCATCAAGGACTCATTGATCCATCTATGCATTCTCATCAAGGACAATACATATTACATCACATCAATCAATGACATCAATCAATCAAACCATTGGCATCAATGACAACATGATCCAACAATCTCCCCCTTTGGCATTGATGGCAATACCAACATTGATGTCAACACCAATTACCAATTATTGATGTCAAAAATGTAGAAAATGCATGCTCTACATCAATAGTCATCAATCATATCAATATGACTATCTCTCCCCATTAGTAAACATCAATCACAACAACAATAGTCAATGTGACTATGTCTCCCCAACAATAATCATCAATCACATCAATGTGACTATCTCTCCCCCTTTGACATCAATGGCAAAGGGCCATTCTCTTCTTTGGGATGCTCCCCCTGTCTAAGTGCCTTTGATCTTCCTCTGAATAATCTCTCCCTTTTTTAACAAGGGATATCATCTTGATGTAATGCTGAAAATACATCGCTCATACTCCCCCTGTGACCATTGCTCCCCCTGGAATTATGCTTATGTGCTCTTTCTTCAAATATAGGGCTCTTTTCTAGGTATGCACTTGATAAATATCTCCTCCTAGAATCATGGGAAGAAGAATGACTCCCCCTAAGGGTATGTCTCCCCAATGTGCTACCATATAGCGATCCTTGGACCTGTTCATGCATTAAACTTATCCCATACCAAGCATCATGAAGCAAAAGATATGTAAATAAAGAATCATGAGCAAAATATATACCAAGTACATCATGTACAAAATGTGTGCTCATCATGCACAATACCTATGTGCATCAACCATGTACCTCAACATCATGCAATGTGTCAAAAGATATCATCCATGGAATATATCAATCATATGCCTCTACCAATATGCCAACATGTGCATCTACCAATATGCCAACCATGTGCATCCACCAATATGCCAAACAAATACCATCTATGAGTGTACCATCATGCATCATCACTTGCACCAAGAAAGTATATCAACCATGCATCAACAAGCTGTGACTCCTCAACTCACCAACTACATGTCTCAATATGTAGCCCAATCCACATGAAAAATGCATGCACCATGATATCAACATATGCTTCCAACAATACTCAAATATGTACCAGCCATGTACCCCAACAGATCAGCATC
Source organism: Picea glauca (assembly GCA_000966675.3). NCBI lineage: Eukaryota > Viridiplantae > Streptophyta > Pinopsida > Pinales > Pinaceae > Picea > Picea glauca. The sequence goes on along the minus strand of JZKD02S1752199.1, from coordinate 393,718 downwards.
AATCCATGCTCATGGGTTAGTGCGATGTACCCAAGATTTTATTTTACATAATCCAATAGATGAACATGTAAACCTGCAGCAAAACAATGTCAGAACCTGCAACAAACAATGCCAGACCCTGCAACAGATTGTTATACCATCACATCAAGCTGCAATACATGTGCATAGCCTTTTTCCCAAGGCTTTACCACATATACGCGATCTGTTTCACAACAACTCGCATATGTACGCAACTAATACCACTATCACCCGTGTATTCTTTAGTAGATGACTTATTTGAGCTTCCCTTTAGTCTTTCATTATGTTCTGGCTACTTTGTCTTCTTCACCCACTTCTGTAGATGTCCCTGCTCCTCAAAACTTGAGCTCTGAGCATCCATCTTTTCAAATATGTCTCCCTTCCTTACTTCATTTCTTCTTCTAGCCATGCTATGTGAAGTTCTCATCATGGAATTTCTTCTTGTGTTCCAACACTCATGGGATCTGTGGACAAATCCACTACAGCTGTAGCATCTCATGGTGTTACAGTGAACATCAATGTGTCCTACTTGATCACATCTCCAACACCTCATGGTGTTATAAAACATTCCATTATATCTCATTTCATAAGATCTACATTCAAAAGCTTTGTGACCATATCCATTACATGAATAACAATGCCCATGAAAAATACTTTCATACCTTTGCATTGGTGTCCCAAGAGTAGCTTCTTGATGTCTTCCTTGCTTTGTTCTTTTGAAATTTTATTTTCCTTGTGTAGATGGTTGCTTTGCAACATTATATTCCTTCTTTGATGGACTTACCTCATGCTTCTTTGAGGTGCTTGCTTCAACATCTATGGCTTCTTTCTTGTATCCAAGACCTGATTTATCACATGGTGATCTTTGAATTTCCAATATCTCATCCAAGATTCTTGAGCTATTCAAGAATTTGTTTGACTTCTCTACCTTCTTTCTAAGATCAACAATTTCATCTTCTAACTTACAACATGACTCTTAATTTTCATTTATTTGATTCTTCAATAGTTCCTCTATTCTTTTGGCTTCTTCAATTTGGGTTTTGAGATGGACAATAGTTTCAATACTTTTGTTAGTCTCATCATCTACCTTCACATTTTCTTTTTCACTCTTTAGTCTTGTGATCTCTTTTTCTTTTTCTTCTAGTTGAGTCTTATTGCTCTCTTCTTGTTCCTTGATCATTTCCTTTAACTTCAATATGTGTCTTAGACTCCTCCTAAGAAACTTCTTAGTGTTATCCGAAAGATAGCTATAGTCTATATAATAATGATCACTTCTATATCTATATAAACCCTCTTCAACTATCTTTTGAAGTTTTAATAGATTTTCTTCTATTATTTTCATGGGGTAAATACCATCAAACTTTACAAAAATTGTTTCTATATCTTCTTCTTCACTTGTAGGGAAAAATTCATCATCATCACTGCAATCAAGGGTTTTTGAGGGTTCTTTACCTTCATTTGAAATATCTTCACGATCTTCCTTTTTGCCAACATCAACACATAATTCTTTGCCTTCATTTGAAATGTCTTCAAGATCTTTCTTTGTGCTATCATCACTTGATTCTTTATCTTCACTTGAAATGTTTTCAAGATCACATTTAGAAATAATACAATCAAGGGTTTTTGGAGATTCTTTACATTTAATGATCTTGATGGAGTGATCTTCAATATCTTTTTTCTCCTTATTTCTTTGATATGTCTCCTCTAGCTTTAGCCATAGATCCTTGGTGGAAGTGCATTGTCCCATGCTCTCTTTTATAGGGCTTGAGAGTCCACTAAGAATGGTCTTGAGAGCCAATGCATCATTCTTCTTTCCTTCCCTTTGAGCTGCAAAATTTGACTTGTTCTTCAATGGAACTGATCCACCAATGTTTGCCTTCCAAATCGTTGCTCCCATTGTCTTCAAATGTAATCTCATCTCTAGTCTCCAAGTGGAATAGTTTTCCTCATCAAGGATTGGAACTTCATCATCCATTTGTGTGTCTATGGATCTCCTTCAAGCTTGTTAAGGCTTGTACTGAAGGCCCACTGAAGACTCTATAATGCAAGACTCAGCTTACACCCTCGGCACCAACTGAGATGAGGCAACAATCCTCAACAGATATCAATCTGTCAATAGGTACGTGACATGTATGTAGTGCAGCCCACGTGTGTATGCTCCCTAGCTCACTATAGCCCACGTATGTATGCGTCCAGTGTATACAACAGCCTTTGTATACCTTCTGAGATGTTAGGGTTATCCTTCAAGATCAACTCATATCATCTGCAAACAATATATCATTATCTTCTGTCTCTGACTATCCAATCTACCCACACGCTAGTCACAACACATCCAAACTCTCCAATAGCTTGTTCATGCTCCACAACAAATCAATATGAATGCTATCTCAATCATGTATAAACAACTAGTATACCATAACAATCATGTCACCACTGAATCAAAAGAGTATTGCTCACTCCATCAACCAAATCAACCAAACTGAACCACATCATAGAAGCCATACCAATAATGCCCTAAGCATACATCAAACAATAGTATCCATCAAGACAATAATGTAACGATACCAGTGTCTCAATGATAGATCTGAGGCCATAAAATGCATATCTGGAACCTGCCTCATCATCCAAGAGCTTGGCATCAACTCAACCACAAATCTCCATGATTTTATCCACTATACGCTCCATGTACACAGTCAACCCGTGTATACCTTCAATGTATACACACCCTATACATAGACAACCTGCGTATACCTCAGAAACTAGGGTTTCTAAAGCTCCGAGAATTTTTCCGTCAAGATCTTCGACATCGTCGAAACTTTGATGCATCCATGAAATCCTCCTCATGCTCTCTTTCTCAGAATAGATCTTCAATCATGCTCAAGAGATCCATACCAAAGATGCTCTCACAAGAAGCTCTCCATCAATACTCCAAAAGATGTTCTCACAAGAATCTCTCCATTGATCCACAAAAAGGATGATTAACAAGAGTCCATAGCTATCTTATTTATAATTTCATTCTCTAGGTCACTTTACCCATTTTTAGGTTACTTAACCCATTTCTAGGTCACTCAACCTATTTTCCTTATTTTAGGGTTAACCACTTTCTATAAATAGAAAGTTCTCCAATTCTTT
>JZKD02S1752199.1:350260-383344 GCA_000966675.3 Picea glauca | reverse complement strand
AATAGTATTATCTGAAAATATATCATAACTCATATCATTACCCATCAAACAAACTTGGGTCCATTACCCAAACCTGGGGTCTCCAACTTCTCATGGCCATAACTCTCTAACCGTGGCCATAAATCTCTAACCGTGAGGAGTTATGTGACATTCCACATACCCCCAGAAATGGCATGACAAGCACTATCCATCTAGGATAGTTTCCATAACAAATTCATTGTCCTTCATCTCATTATTCCACAATTAAGAATGGGTTCTCTTACTCCGCAAAGCGTCTTCTTGTGAGAGATTTCACCATAAGGGGACCACTTTGGAGTTCTTCCATATTTACGTCTTATCAACCATGACAAAACAATAATGAGTCATATTTACATCAAACAATATTGGGTCCATTACCCAAACCTTTGTGCTATGGGGCTTTCTTCAAGGGTTGACATCAATGACAACCAACCTTAATCAACAGATGACATTGACGAGGAACCAACCCCATCTCATAGTTCTCTTCCAATTCCTTTTCAATTAGATTCAATTAGATTGTTTTTGATTGTGTGTGTTTCCTAACCCATGCCAAGGTCTCATTTTTTAATGTTTGAAGGTTTTGAACAAAATGTTGATTGGGAGATAGACCATTGTCCTCTTGGAAGGGGGCCCAAGATGCATAAACCAACTTTTTTGTATTCCTCTATATAGGCCTAGATTTAATATTATTTAAAAGGAGATCTTGGCTTCTCTTCTACGCATCCAAGTTCTAAGAAAATGGGCTAGTGATCTGAGCAGTGGATTGGGCCCACCTATGATCTGTATATGACTAGTGCCTAAATAAACGATTCCTTTGCTAAAAACCTGCCAAACGTTTATGAATGCAATTGTCCTTGCCTCTATTTTTATACCAAGTTGGTCTCAACTCGGTTGGTTCCACATCGATCAACTTGTAGGTTCCCATTTTCTCCAAGAAGTAGTTGGAAAGTTTGTCTTCTCACCCCTGCATTGCCCAGACCTCATCTTTGTTCACCATGAAGTTGAGGTCCCCTCCAATGATTAAATTGTCATAAAAAATCAGACGGTTTGCAAATAAATTGTTCCAAAATGCCTCTTTTCCAGAGTATGGTCCATAAGCATTGAGTATAAACAGACAATGATTCAATTCAAAGATAAAGATTTCTTAAAGAAGGCTAGAGGTGATGGAAAAGGAGTTAGTGAGATTTACTTTAGGAGAAAGTCTCGTTATTAAATAGTCAGAAATACATGTCGAATCAAAATCAATAAAACACCAGCATGGCATCAAGTGTTCAAGGTCAAAGAGAAAGGAGTCAAAACAACCCACAGTTTCTTGAAAGAGTAAGATATCAAGTTTGGACTCTTCATAGAGTCTGCAAAGGGATATTTTTTTGGCTTTCCCTCCTAAGCCACTCATATTAACTAACAAAATGATCATGGGGAAACATTTCGAGGGGTCATCCCTACTCTAAGGACCCCACTGATCCCTACTATAATGATGATTTTTTGTCTTCCTTGACAAACCTCTCTGGAGGCACGCTCTTGGGTGTGTTTAATGGCTGGTTTACGACCTACTTTTTGTAACGACCCCATTGTTACGACTACATGCGACGCAAGGCAAGTGCAATTTTTTTTTTTGTTTTGAGTAGGAAGGCAATCAACGACAACAATTAATCAACACAACTTGATGACGAACACAACTTACACATTCAGGCAACATACAACAATGACCCAGCATACTATCACATCATGCAACTGGACGAAACATGCAATAATCGATAGACAGATAAAAATGGTTACCTGCCCGACACAAGCAAGACAAAGCCTACAAGCTAAAGTACAAAATCAAAACCCGGACACATCGACTTTGACGACCCGTAACTAGAAACCTCTACGATGCATAAAACCAAACACATTCAGGCGTTACAGAACCAAGTACCAAAATCAATTACAATGAACAATACGTCGACATTGGGAAGCACAAGACTTTGGCCAGGTTATCATTCACATCTATCCATTAGGGCACGCAATGATCCCCTCATCAGGAATCAGGTCATCACAAGCGGTAGGTGAGGCAGTAACCAAGGTGCCACATAACCTATCTAGACCAATAACCCAAGAAAAATCCAACGCGATAGAGACCGAATTAACTGTCAAAATACATGAAGACTAAACCCAAGCACCCAATCGACAAGTCCACAAGACACCAGGGAAATATGACTACTATAACAATAATACAACACATTAAATTCCTTGTGCAACAAATTCTATTGCCAACATGCATCAATTAAAGGATGCGATTAGCCATCGATGAAATATTCCCTTGAGAATCCATTCTACAATAACATATATCTATTAATAAGAAATCAACAATCAACAGATCTTTACCCTGACCATTTAAAAAAAGAATCCAAAGTAGATTAAGTTATCAGTACACAAGGATACCATGCTAACCATTCATTTGTTACTAAATCATTGTTTATCAATTATTTCACTATCTAACAATAATATCTCTGTCTATTACTATTCACGGTCAACAACAACATCACGATCTATTAAACACATGAATTTGTTGTCTATAAGATATAGGATAATGTTGTCTATCAACCATATGATATTGTTGTCTATCAACCATATGATATTGTTGTCTATTAAATGTATGATTTCGCTATCTATTAAATGTGTGACATCATTATCTATTAATTGCATTATGTTGTTGTACATTAAATATGTGATAATGTTGTATATCAACCCTATGATATTGTTGTCTATAAAATACATAAAATCGTTGTCATCTTATGAAATGTTGTCTATCATATAAAAATTGTTGTCTATTATATATTGGATGAAAACGCAGTCATACACAACAGTAATCACAATGTTGTCATTCCCATAATACCATACTGTCATTCACCTACAAAAACGCTGACATTCACATGAAAAACGTTGCCTTTTCATATTTGTTGTCAACAATCAATGTCGTTTCCCATTAACAAGTATAATGATGATAACACAGTCTAACTATAATATCTCTGTTTATTAATAGATGGTTGTATAGAATTTATCTTGTTGTCTATAAATGTTTTATTGTCAATGATATTAAATTGCTATCCATGATATTAAATCGTTATCCAAATTATTGTTGTTAATTAATTAAGATTTGATGTCACACAATTGCTGGCATACATTATATATGATATTGCTATCCAGAATATGGTTATTGTTGTTAATATAATCGTTGTCATACAATATATAAATTATGGGAAATCGCTACCTAACAATACGTGGTTGTCTAGCTTGGATAGTGTTGTCTATATAGAAAGGGGTTTTGTTTGTCATACAATTTCTATCATACAATAAATATGATGTTTCTATCCATGATATCGTTGTATATCAAAGATTTCACTGTGTTTTTAACACATATAAATGCATAACTAAAGAACGATAAACCCATAACTAAAATGTTGTGTAAAAAATGATAAAGTCGTTGCCTACAACAATAGCGTTGTCTATTAAATGTATTATCATATATTAGATGTAAAACGCATTCATATATTAGATGTAAAACACGTTCATATATGATGAAAATGCAGTCATATATTGGAAGTAAAACGTAGTCATATATTAGATGAAAAACGCAGTCATATATTATATGTAAAATGCAGTCATATATGATGAAAACGCAATCATATATTAGAAGTAAAATGTAGTCATATATGATGAAAACACAATCATATATTAGAAGTAAAACGCATTCATATATTAGATGAAAAACGCAGTCATATATTAGATGTAAAGCGCAGTCATATATGATTAAAACACAGTCATATATTAGAAGTAAAACGCAGTCATATATTAGATGAATCATTCTAAAACGCGGATATAATCATTCAAACGCAAAGAAACCTGCACAAATCATGGAGCAAAATACATGGATTATTAATGTTGTTGGTTGGGAGAAATCAAAAGCACAGAGGGAAATAACTCTGAGCCTTGAAGGGGGTTTCGTTGTGCCTAGCAGTGAATTTGTTGGGCTATCAACCACAAATCTTCGTAGAGTAAGGTAAACAATAAACACAAAGAATCAACATAGAGAACCAAAACAACAATGAGAATCAATGCAAAGAAACAAACAATGGTGGACATGAGAGAATAAATGCCCAAGAGAGAATTCATGTTGGGCAGAGAATGATCCTACAGTTATTATCCATGCACAGGAAAGCACGACATTTGAATCTAAGTCTTTAAACACCGGAGTGACAAACGTCGATTCAACTCCTGGTTGATTGCTCAGGCACAGACTAATAACTTAAAGGATCACTGAACAGAGGATAAAAACACAATCTGCAACCATATCTTCTCCGTGGAGAAGCTAATAATGACATAAAAGCACAATCAAGGAATAAAGAAAATGCAGGCAGGAGATACAAGAACGCAGGCAAGGTTTTGAGTTTGGGGCTCATTATTTCCATGTGCAAAGAGACGGTAACTCATAAATAAAGGATACAATGGATAGAAAGGGTTCTTACTGAATAAATCAAGTGGCAAAGGGAATACAATTACCATAGAAATGCATGTGCAATAAATCTCATGGCAATGAAATCTTCAACCGAGTATAGAAAACTAAACATGTGTAAATTAAATTCATTACAAGTAACAACTTTAATAGGCGTGCCTTAGCCAATTGTGAATGCTTCGTAGTCATTTTCCCATGTGCACTCTGTCCAGTTCCCGCTTGCCAATCGATGTGACCTCACCGGTACCTCCCAGCCAACACTAGGGGTACTCTTCTTTCCCCTGAGCCCCCCCGAGCCTCAAAGGGGCCACGCACACAATACCATAGAATTATAGAACCTAGCTCGCATTGCAAGGTCGAGCTACCACTCGTTACCCGAGCTGGGCATCTCAACTCCCACAAGAGAAATTTCAGTCAAGGTAAAATTTCAACAACGTAACGTTACGCAAGCCAAATGATGATCCATACTCCTTCTCTGGCATCCTTTTTATAGAGTTTTTAAGTAATTAGTTTCCTAAATTCTCATTAGATTCATTTTTCATTAAATTAATTAGGAAAAACATCCCCCATACACATGTCACCTGATCCCCTAGTTGCACCAGAAAACAATTTTATTTATTAATTAAATATTCATATTTCCCTCATCCACCTAAGAGCATTCCTAAAAACGCTCTTCGGTGTCCCAAAATTCCCTTACAATTCTTACATGACTTACGCCTTACTTAATTCCTAGTTGAGTTCACAAATAGAAAGTTCCAAATGCAAGATTCCTTACTAAGTTAGACATTCGGTTTTTTCTTTACGTTTCCCCTTTTCTTTAAGTTCTTTTTTTCCTTAAGTTTCCTATTTCTTTTAAGTTTCCCCATTTTTCTTTTTTAACTAAAAAAATCAATTTAGCAAGTGTAGATAAAAAAACCATTTACCCTTTTTCCTTTTTAATTATAAATTAATTTAGCAAGTGTAGATAAAAACAACCATTTACCCTCTTTTCTTTTTAACTAAAAATTAAATTAGAAAATGTAGATAAAAACAACCATTACCCCCTTTTTTTTAAAGTTTAATTATCCAATATAATTTTTTTTTTACTTTAATAAATAAAGTTTGAATTTCTTTACCCCCTTCTTGTTATATGTCTAAATATTTTTGTTCACGGGTTTTTCTTAGACTTAGATTTTACATTCACTAGGATGGGCGACATTTTTAAGGGAAAAATTTGTTTTTAAATTTTACTTATCATATCATTCATTTTAAGGTCGACTAGTTCCTAAGGAGGCATAGTTTTCTAGGCACTAGGTTTATTCACTTACTAGTTAAAATCGCGACTTTCCCTTTAGGACGCACTATGTGCTCCAAGGGTGCCACTTGCCTCTTTTCGTTTTCTTTGCGTGACATGCCCTTCAAGACACACTACATGCTCCAGGGTGCCACTCGCCTCTTTCCGTTTCTTTGCACGACATGCCCTTCAGGACGCACCACGTGCTCCAAAGGTGCCACTCGCCTCTTGACTAAATTTGGTAGATGTCAAACCCCAAGAGTCAATACTCCGCCAGGTGATATTTTGGGAGACTAAGGGCCTCTAAGGAATAAGTCCCCTACCTTATTGCGCGCCCTTTAGAATCATCGTGAGCAACTGTCACAGTCTACCCTCAAGACATCGTGGGTATTCTTGAACTAGGTAATCGTTAACCTACAGTTCAAGCCACGACGGGAGAGCTAGTAGGTTGTGACAGGGTTCCTGCCACACTCTCCCTCAATGTATCTGATTTTCGTGCGTGACCTCTCTACTCCACATGTGAGTCTGGCCGGCAAGCTATCGTTAGCCTGCATCCATCAACGAATCAAGTCAGCAATAATAATCAATCATCATAATATCTAATCATATGTACATATGTCACATCAACAACATTCAAACCACAATTGTCCACTCCCTGACTCTATCCGGAGTCCAAGAGGTTTCATCAATGCCTTTGTATCCTCAATTTCCAGAGTCCTTCACACTCAGGAGAACCCAGTCAATAGCACTTGTCTACGTAAATACAAAAAAATAACATATCATCAAATCCATAATATCTCATAATCATAATCAAAACGACCAATAGCATAATAACCTGGATCACTTGCGAGCAAGCGTCCTCAAAGAATAAGTTTGTTCAGTGCGTGCAAAAGTAGGATGTTACATACACCCCCTCTTGGTTTAAACTTTGTCCTGAAATTTCACAGTATATAAGTGCCGAAATAAAGTGTATCATAGTATCATAAGTCTATCTATAAAACAAAAATGGAAATTGTTGGCGCATATCATATGCGTCCTCCCAGGTCACCGAGTGCGAACTATAGTTGTCCCACTAAACCTTGACCTGATCTATTGTTCGACGTCGTAGCTGTCGAATGAGGATTGGCTCTGCCGTGAGCGCACCCTTGTCAGATACCTGCCAGGAACTCATGTCAATAACATGTGTCGGATCACTAATATAATGTCTCAAACAAATACGTGAAAAACATCGTGCATATGCCTCAAAGAATCAGGCAAGGCTAGTCGATAGGCCACGGGCCCCTTCCTTTCCACAATCTTGAAAGGTCCCATGAACCTAGGAGAGAGTTTAGAACCCTTTCCAAACTTGATCAAACTCTTATGCAGTTTCGCCCACAAAAAGACGTGATCGCCAACTTCATAACTATGATCAGCACGATGCGCATCGACATAACTCTTTTGTCGATCCTACACTTCCTTGATCCTTTGTCTTATAGTTTTCATTTGATATTCCATTTCTTGGATTGCTTCTGGTCCCACCAGGACCCTATCCTCAAGTTGGTCCCAACTCAAAGGTGTCTGACACGGTCGCCCATAAAGAAACTCGAAAGGCACCATCTTAATGGTGCTTTGATAACTGTTGTTATGTGTGAATTCTACTAGTGGCAAGAATCCCTCCTAGCACTTATGTTGGTCCATCACATACATACACAACATATCCTCCAATATTTGGTTTGTTCATTCAGTATGCCTATCTGTCTCCGGGTTATACGCCATACTAAAGTTAAGTTGGGTTCCCAAGGCCTCTTGGAAACTAGTTCAAAATCATCCAGTAAACACTAATCCTTGATCGGATATAATCCTCTTAGGCACGCCCTGCAGCCTCACAATCTCGCTGATGAAAACTCTAGCTATGTCATGTGCCTGATACGTCGTACGCATAGGAATAAAATGAGCACTATTCGTCAGAGTGTTGACTAACACAAAAATCAAGTCATGTCTCCTTACCATCAGTGGAAACCCAACAATGAAATCCATCGAAATGACCTCCCATTTCAATTTAGGAATAACATGTGGTTGTAGTAATCCTGTCAGATGTCTATGTTCATCTTTCACCTGTTGACATTCTAGACATCTTTCCACATAGTTGACTATGTCTGCCTTCATTCATTTCCAGAAGAATAAGGATTTAAGGTCTACCCTCATCTTTATGACTCCTGGGTGAGCCATGTACACTACTTTGTGAGCCTCGTTTAGGATCAAACTCCTCAACTCGTTGTTGGGCGGTACGTAAATTCGACTTTTAAATCTCAATAATCCGTCGTTGTCCATAGTAAATCCTTAAAATTTTGGTACCATCATTGTGTTTTGTTCGATAAAATCCTTGACCTCCTTGTACCAGGCATTGTCGCGCTGTACAATTAGAATCTTTTCACGTACATTCTTCTGGAGAGGCATCACTGAAAATATGTGTGGTCTCCAACTCAACGCATCTGCCACTCTATTCACTATTCCTTTTATGTAAGTAATCTCGAAATTGTACTCGCTAAGCAATTCCGACCAACGTCGTTGTCAAGCATTCAATTCGCTTTGCGTAAAGATGCATTGTAGTCCACAGTGGTCCGTTTTTAGTTCACATTTCCATCCAGTAAGGTAGTGTCTCCAAACTCTCAAGGCATATATAATGGATAACAACTCCAAATCGTGCGCTGCAGAGTTCTCCTCATGTCTTCTCAACTTTCTTGAGATGTAAGTGATCACTCGACCGTCTTGCATCAAGGCTCCACCTAAAGCTTCCTTGGATGTGTCGGTGCTTACCAAGAAGTATGTATCCATGTCAGGGTCCTTTAGTATCGGTGTTGTTATCAACAATTCCTTGAGCCTCCGAAATGCTTCCATGCATTTCTCGGTCCAATCAAACTTGTTGTTCTTCTTCTGCAATTTTGTAATCAGATTTGTTATCTTCGAAAAACCCTCGATGAACCGTCGATAGTATCCCATTAAACCCATGAAGCTACGCACTTCCAGGACATTCATCAGTGTAGTCCATTCCATAATAGCCTCGACCTTTATTAGGTCCACGGCGATACCTTCATCGGAGATGACATGCCCTAAGTAGTGAATCTTCGATTGATAAAACGAGCATTTAGACAATTTTCCATACAATTTGTTATCTTGCAAACATTGTAGTACCAAGCGCAAGTGTTCGTCATGCTCCTCCATCATTCGAGAGTACATCAAAATATTGTCTATGAATACTTGGACGAACTTGTATAAGTAGCCGTGGAACACCCTGTTCATCAAACTCATAAATACCCCTGGGGCATTCGTCGGTCCAAACGGTAAAAAAGTAAACTTGTAATGTTCAAACATCATCTTAAAGGTGGTCTTAGGGACGTCATCCTCTTTGATTCGTAACTGGTGATACCCTGATCTCAAGTCAATCTTTGAAAACACCATTTCACCCTTCATATGATCAAACATATCATTAATACTTGGCAGTGGATATTGATTCTTGATCATTTCCTTGTTCAATTGACGGTAGTCAATGCAAAGTCTCCATGACCCATCCTTCTTTCGTATGAAAATAACATGTGCACCCCACGGTGACACACTGGGATGTATAAGTCCCATTTCCATCAACTCCTTTAGTTGCATTTTCAACTCCTGTAGCTCTGGGGTCGACATCCGATAAGGTGTTCTTGCTATCAGCTCAGTCCCCGGTTTTAGGTCTATAGTAAACTCCAACTCCCTCTTCGGTAGCATCCCAAGTAACTCCTCTGGGAAGATGTCCGCAAACTCTCTCACCACCAGAAGGTGTTATAGACCTTCCGCTACTCCCTTCTCATTTAACATAAGGATCACATAAACCTTACATCCCTTGTGCATGCTCTTCCATAGCTGCAAGGAAGAGATGAACCTCAGGGAAACTCCCATAGTTTCGACCTACAATCACGCATCTCTGTCCCTCATCATCCACCAAGCTCAACCATTTCATCTTATAGTTGAGTATCGCCTCATGAAATTCCAACCAATCCATACCGATCACAACATCATAAGATCCTAAGATCATGACGTATAGGTTTTCCCTGGTGACAAAGTCTTCGAGGTTAAGGCTGCATCCCGTAACCTTCCCACCAACCTTTTGTTTGGCTCCCGAAGCCATTTCTACAAAGATAAAATCGTCCTATTCGACTGCCTTTACCTTAATTCTTTTGAGTGTTGCACCAAAAATGAAACTCTCTGTAGCACCTAGATCGATCAAAATACTAAGGGTTTGGTCAGTGACGGTACTTGACGTCTCGAGCACAGTCGACTGGTGCTCTTCCTGGCGGTTATTCACCGCTGCATGAATCTGATGGGCCTTGCCCAAATCCTCCACGGTAGAGGGGCCGAATGATCCAAATGCTCTGGTCCTCTCCACTGGGAAGTCACGCTGGTAATTTGGCTCCCCACATGTCCAACACCCTTTCTTCAGTCCATTACTCCCGGTACCTGAAGTAGAAGTTGGTATATTACTATGTGTATAAGTTTGTAGAAGAAATCAATATCTATTAAATTCTGATTTCTATCACTTGTTAACTGTGTTAGTGGTCGAGCTTTAGGGATTTGGCACGAATTTTATTTGCAGTTTAATTTAGTGGTTAATATGGTAAAGAGTTGTGCATCTTTTTTTTTTCTATTGTATTTGCAACAGAGTATAAAACCCTTCGTTAATGACGGTATGGTATTTCATCGTCTAGGAAATCGACAGCCATGGTTCTGGTAATACCTTGCATGTGGATACCCAACGATCTATAAATCGACCTGTAATGTTGAAGAAGGAGAGCGAGTAGATGTGGGCCATAACCCACAGGTCCAAGAATTGTAAATCTGAAGGACCCCAGAAATGCTCCCCATCAAGTGGTATCAGAGAAGAAAAGATTCTTTGGGTGCGGTGGAAGGAGGTGCAAGTATGTTGAGGATTGGTAAGAAATTATTTTCTTTGTGGTTTTGTAGGTAGCAGGAGAGGAAGGTGAGAAGATTTTAGAATCCTGGAGCAAGGAGTGCTTAGAGGGTTCCAGAAGAGAACCAAGAAGAATACCAAAAGGCCAAGCTCAAGGAAGAAGTTTGGTGAGGTGTTATGTAGTAATAAAGGAGAACTTGTTACTACAGAGGCTTTTCTGCAACTCACGTGTTAGCTGTTACAAGACCAAGAAATCATATGACCAGGAGGTCATAAATTTTGTACCTCAATATTCTGATGCAGGAGCATCGACCCCTCCAAATCCATTTGAGGAAAATGCGTTCTTGGAAGATGAAGAACGTGGCGAAGAGGTAGATACCAAGAAGATTTCATATGGTAGAGTTGAGGTTGCTATTATTAGCAATCTGTTGCATGATTGTAGGAAGTTATTGATGCATTAGAGGTTTATCTTCAGTTATATAATGTAACCTGTGAGTATTTGACAAGGGCGACTAATCTAACCTGTCGAGAGACGTTGTATATTACTATGTGTATAAGTTTGTAGAAGAAATGAATATCTATTAAATTCATATTTCTATCACTTTTTAACTGTGTTAGTGGCCGACCTTTGGGGATTTGGCATGAATTTTATTTGTAGTTTAATTTCGTGGTTAATTTGGTAGAGAGTTGTGCGTCTGTTTTGTTTTCTATTGTATTTGCCACAGAGTATAAAACCCTTTGTTAATGAAGGTACGGGCTTTCATCGTTTGGGAAATCGATAGCCATGGTTCTGGTAATACCTTGCATGTGGATACCCAACAATCTATAAATTGAACTGTAATGTTGAAGAAGGAGAGCGAGTAGATGTGGGCCATAACCCACAGGTCCAAGAATCATAAATTTGAAGGACCCCAGAAACGCTCCCCATCATGACCTCTAACCATGATTACCTTCACGAATACAAGTCAACTTAATTAGCAAAACTATAATCAAATATCAAATCAACGGAAGTCGTAGTGATCCCAAGTCATGGTTCGAACCAGCTCTGATACCATATGTAACGACCCCATCGTTACGACTACATGCGATGCAAGGCAAGTGCAATTTTTTTTTTTGAGCAAGAAGGCAATCAACAACAACAATTAATCAACACAACTTGATGACGAACACAACTTACACATTCAGGTAACATACAACAAAGACCCAACATACTAGCACATCATGCAACTGGACGAAACATGTGATAATTGATAGACAGATAAAAATGGCTACCCACCTGACACAAGCAAGACAACACCTACAAGCTAAAGGACAACATCAACATCCTAACACATCGACTTTGACGACTTGTAACTAGAAACATCTACGACGTGTAAAACCAAACACATTTAGGCGTTACAGAACCAAGTACCAAAATCAATTACAACGAAAAATACGCCCACATCTGGAAGTACAAGACTCCGACCAGGTTATCATTTGCATCTATCCATCAGAGTGCGCAATGATCTCCTCATCAGGAATCAAGTCGTCACAAGCGGTAGGGGAGGCAGTAACCAAGGCGCAACATAACCTATCTAGACCAATAACCAATAAAAATCCCACACGCTAGGAGACCGAATTAACTGTCAAAATACATGAAGACTAAACCCAAGCACCCAATCGACAAGTCAACAAGACTCCAGGGAAACCTGACTACTATAACAATTATACAACACATTAAATTCCTTGCGCAACAAATTCTATTGCAAACATACATCAATTAAAGGATGTGATTAGCCATCGATGAAATATTCCCTTGAGAATCCATTCTACAATAACATATATCTATTAATAAGAAATCAACAATCAACAGATCTTTACCCTAACCATTTAAAAAAAAAAAAAAAATATCCTGAGTAGATTAAGTTAGCAGTACGCAGGGATACCATGCTAACCATTCATTTGCTACTAAATCATTGTTTATCAATTATTTCACTATCTAACAATAATATCTCTATCTATTACTATTCGCGGTTAACAACATCGTTGTCTATTAAACACATGATATTGTTGTCTATAAGATATAGGATAATGTTGTCTATCAACCATATGATATTGATGTCTATTAAATGTGTGATTTCGTTGTCTATTAAATACATGACATCGATTTCTATTAATTACATTATGTTGTTTTACATTAAATATGTGATAATGTTGTCTATCAACCCTATGATATCAATGTCTATAAAATGCATAAAATCGTTGTCATCTTATGAAATGTTGTCTATCATACAAAACTTGTTATCTATTATATATTGGATGAAAACGTAGTCATACATAGTAGTAATCACAACGTTGTCATTCCCATAATACCATACTATCATTCACCTACAAAAACGTTGACATTCACATGCAAAACGTTGTCTTTTCATATTTGTTGTCAACAATCAATGTCGATGCCCATTAACAAGTCTAATGATGATACCGCAGTCTAACTATAATATCTTTGTCTATTAATAGATCGTTGTATAGCATTTATCTTGCTATCTATAAATTTTTTACTGTCAATGATATTAAATCGCTATCCATGATATTAAATCGCTATCCAAATTATTGTTGTTAATTAATTAAGATTTACTGTCACACAATCGCTAACATACATTATATATGATATTGCTATCCAGGATATGGTTATTGTTTTTAATACAATCATTGTCATACAATATATAAATTATGGGAAATCGCTACCTAACAATACGTGGTTGTCTAGCTTCGATAATGTTGTCTATATAGAAAGGGGCGTTGTCTGTCATACAATAAATATGATGTTGTTATCCATGATATCATTGTATATCAAATATTTCACTGTGTTTTTAACATATATAAATGCATAACTAAAGAACAATAAAACCATAACTAAAATGTTGTGTAAAAAATGATAAAGTCGTTGCCTACAACAATAGTGTTGTCTATTAAATGTATTATCATATATTATATGTAAAACGCAATCATGTATTAGATGTAAAACACAGTCATATATTGGAAGTAAAACGTAGTCATATATTAGATGAAAAACACAGTCATATATTAGATGTAAAACCCAGTCATATATGATGAAAACACAATCATATATTAGAAGTAAAATGAAGTCATATATTAGAAGTAAAACGCAGTCATATATTAGATGAAAAACGTTGTCATATGTTAGATGTAAAATGCATTCATATATGATGAAAACACAGTCATATATTAGAAGTAAAACACAGTCAAATTAGAAGTAAAATGTAGTCATATATTAGATGAATCATTCTAAAATGTGGATATAATCATTCAAACGCAGAGAGACCTGCGTAAATCGTGGAGCGAAATACATGGATTATTAATGTTTTTGGTTGGGAGAAATCAAAAACGCAGAGGGCAATAACTCTGAGACTTAAAGGGGGTTTCGCTGCGCCTACCAGTGAATTCACTGGGCTATCAACTACAAATCTTTGCAGAGTAAGGTAAACAATAAACACAGAGAATCAACGCAGAAAACCAAAACAACTGTGAGAATCAACGCAGAGAATCAACACAAAGAAACAAACGATGGTGGACAGGAGAGAATTCCTTACTGGGCAGAGAATGATCCTACAGTTATTATCCATGCACAAGAAAGCACGGCATTTGAATCTAATTCTTTAAACACTGGCGCGACGACCGTCGATTCGGCTCCTAGCCGACTGCTCAGGCACAGACTAATAACTTAAAGGATCACTGAACAAAGGGTAAAAACACAATATGCAACTAGATCTTCTCCGTGGAGAAGTTAATAATGAAATAAAAGTGCAATCAAGGAATAAAGAACACACAGAAAGGAGATACAAGAATGCAAGCAAGGTTTTGAGTCTGGGGCTCATTCTGGCCACGTGCAAAGAGACAGTAACTTATAAATAAAGGATACAGTGGATAGCAAGGGTTCTTACTAAATAAATCAAGCGAGAAGGGGATTACAATTATCGTAGAAATGCATGTGCAAGAAATCTCATGGAAATTAAATCTTCAACCAAGTACAAAAAACTAAACAGGTGTAAATTAAATTCATTGCAAGTAATAGGTGAATGCTCCGTAGTCATTTTCCCATGCGCGCTCTGTCCAGCTCACGCTTGCCAACCGATGTGACCTCACCGATACCTCCCAGCCAATGTTAGGGGTACTCTTCTTCCCCCTCAGCCCCCGAAGCCGCAAAGGGGCCACACACACAATACCAGAGAATGCTAGCACCCAACTCACCTCGCAAGGTCGAGCTACCTCTCGTTACCCGAGCTGGGTATCCCAACTCCCACAAGAGAAAGTTCAGTCAAGATAAAATTTCAGCAGTGTAACGTACGCAAGACAAATGATGATCCATACTCCTCCTCCGCCATCCTTTTTATAGAGTTTTTAAGTAATTAATTTCTCAAATTCTCATTAGATTCTTTTTTCATTAAATTAATTAGGAAAAACCTCCCCCGTACACATGTCACCCGATCCCCTAGTTGCACTAGAAAATCAATTTTATTAATTAATTAAGTATTCCTATTTCCCTCATCCACCTATGAGCATTCCTAAAAATGCTCCTCGGTGTCCCAAAATTCCCTTACAATCTTACATGACTTATGCCTTACTTAATTCCTAGTTGAGTTCATAAATATAAAGTTCCAAAGGCAAGATTTCTTACTAAGTTAGACATTCAACTTTTTCTTTACGTTTCCCTTTTTCTTTAAGTTTCTTTTTTTCCTTAAGTTTCCTATTTCTTTTAAGTTTCCCCATTTTTCTTTTTTAACTAAAAAAATCAATTTAGCAAGTGTAGATAACCCTTTTTCCTTTTTAATTAAAAATTAATTTAGCAAGTGTATATAAAAACAACCATTTACCCTCTTTTCTTTTTAACTAAAAATTAAATTAGCAAATGTAGATAAAAACAACCATTGCGCCCTTTTTTTTAAAGTTTAATTCTCCAATATAATTTTTTTTTTTACTTTAATAAATAAAGTTTGAATTTCTTTACCCCCTTCTTGTTATATGTCTAAATATTTTTGTACAGGGGTTCTGCTTAGACCTAGGTTTTACATTCACTAGGTTGGGCGACATTTTTAAGGGAAAAAATTGTTTTTAAACTTTACTTATCATATCACTCATTTTAAGGTCGACTAGGTCCTAAGGAGGCATAGTTTTCTAGGCACTAGGTTTATTCACTTACTACTTAAAATCGTGATGTGCCCTTCAGGACGCACTACGTGCTCCAAGGGTGTCACTCGCCTCTTTCCATTTTCTTTGTGCGACGTGCCCTTCAAGACGCACTACGTGCTCCAAGGGTGTCACTCGCCTCTTTCCGTTTCTTTGCACGACGTGCCCTTCAGGACACACCACATGCTCCAAGGGTGCCACTCGCCTCTTGATTGAATTTGGTAGACGTCAAACCCTTGGAGTCAATACTCTGTCGGGTGATCTTGTGGGAGACTAAGGGCCTCTAAGGAATAAGGCCCCTACCTTATTGTGCGCCCCTTAGAATCATCGTGAGTGACTGTCACAGTCTGCCCTCACGACATTGTGGGTCTTCTCGAACTAGGTAATCGTTAACCTACAGTTCGAGCCACGACGGGAGTGCTAGTAGGTTGTGGCAGAGCTGCTCCCACACCTCTCCCTCAATGTCTCTGGTTGTCGTGCGTGACCCCTCTACTCTACATGTGAATCTGGTCAGCAAGCTATCGTTAACCTGCATCCATCAATGAATCATGTCAGCAATAATAATCAATCATCATAACATCTAATCATATGTACATATGTCACATCAACAACATTCAAACCCCAATTGTCCACTCCCTGACTCGATCTGGAGTCCAAGGGGTTTCATTGATGCCTTTGCATCCTCAATGTCCAAAGTCCTGTACACTCAGGAGAACCCAGTCAATAGCACCTGTCTATGTAAATACAACAAAATAACATATCATCAAATCCATAATATCTCATAATCATAATCAAAACGACCAATAGCATAATAACTTGGATCACTTGCAAGAAAGTGTCCTCAAAGAATAAGTTTGTTCAATGCACGCAAGAGCGGGATGTTACACTTTCGACTAAGGCGCATCTTTAATAACATATGCACCTAACCCTTTAGAGAAGACATGTCCGGGTCCACGAGGGCAGAGAAGGTAGGGATCTCTCCCCGCAGAGAGAGAAGTGATTATGAATGAGAATTAATTGTCCTGAATGGAAAGGGGAACCCGACATGGACATTAACCTTCAATTCTTTGACTACAATTGGGATGGAGTTGGCGAGTCTAGTGGGAGAGAGAGGTGCTACCCCCGCCTGGTCCTGGAAAATGAAATGCATGCCAAGAAAGAAGGATTTTTTTTATTTTTTTTTATTACTAAAATATAAGGGAAAAGAACTAAAAAAAAAAAAATAACAAAAACAATAAAATAATAAAAAGTATAACATATTAAAGAATTATTTTATAGCTACAGGGGAAAGAGATTAATAAAAGAAAAAAAAACTTATAAAAACAATAAAAGAATAAAAAGTAAAACATATTAAGGAAATTTTTGTATTGCTAAAATATAAGGAAAAAGTACTAATAAAAAAAAACTTATAAAAACAATAAAATAATAAAAAGTAAAACATATTTATGAAATTTTCCATTTCATAAAACAATAATAAGTAAAACATATTAAAAAAAAATTCCTTACTTTTTATTTGAAAAAATATAAAATAATTTTCATTTCAAATTTAAAAAAAAAAATAGAGAATAATTTTAAACCCTTCTAATAAAAGGTTAATAAAAGGTTAGAGTGATCTTTAAATTAAAGACAATAAAAACCTCAACCCTCAATTTTAATCCATGATCAAAGTCATACAACGATTCCAAAGTTAGATGATTACCCATGCATGCACCAACATCCACAGCTTGAGTAATATTTAAATTTATATATTAGAAAACCATACTTTTGTGTTATATTTTGTTTAACTTTCTATATATCTTGATATTGCATAAACCTTAATAATAATATTATATAAAAAAAGAAAATTGATATAGTAAATATTTTTTTTTTATATTTAGGAAAATTTTATTTTCAAGTGAAGACCTAATTTCTATATCAATATTTAATTCTACATGAAAACACAATTATATAACTTTAAGAAAAAAATAATAATTTCTAAATCATACTTTGGACTTGTATAATTTGCCTAAGTTTTCGCAGCACAATGGACTAAGCTAACCCATGAAATTCCCACGAAAGGGACCTTTAGTTCAAATGATATTTCCTAGTGGGTTCGATTGTTTGACTAGTTGAAGATGCGTGTTCGACTTGAGTTGTGAAAGCGCTTATGCAACCACCTTTAGTTCAAATGATCTTTCCTAGTGGGTTCGATTCGAGCTCGACTTGACTTGTCAAAGCGCTTACGCAACCACTTTTTTATTTGTGGGGATACAAAATGCCCACGTATCAACGTGAATATTATACACATTGAACTCTAAAGTCAAAGTCAAGTCACCTTCTCTTCCTCGTTTGCTTGACTCTAAAAGGAAAATCCAGAATACATTATCTTTCAATAGTCTCTCGTTAATCGTTAAAGATAAAGAAGCGACTAGCGCAGATTCATATTGCCTTCAATTACAGAATGGCCCCTCCCAACGTATGTCATTGCAATATCATTCTATTCACTGCAACATCCAAATTATTTCTCTTACTATTGACATTAGCATTAGCCAAAGTAGATGACTTCGACGGTGCAATCCGATGCGATCCCAAAGATTTGATCGGTTACAAGAAACAACGGTACAAGAAAGGTTATTCAGCATCGGTACAAGAAACAACCTCCAGGTGAGTTGACTTTCTCTCTTACTCTCGTTATATAAGCACGCACTTTGTGTGAGTTGAGTTTCTTTAAAAACAGTTTTTAGGGAATCAATCTGTTTTTTTTTCATAATTTCGGTATCAATTTAGTTTTTAAGGAAATCAATTTTTTTTTTTTTCATAATTTTGGTATCAATTTTGGATTTAGTGAAGATATATTTTTATTTCATAATTTTGGTATTAATTTTGGATTTAGTGAAGATATATTTTTAGAGTACGAAGATATATTTTCAGAGTACAAAAATTTCAGTAGAAATTTGCATTTTCAAATATATATAGAGACAGCAGGGGCATGTGGAGGTTAGCTTAAATGGTTTTTGCAAATATTGTTAGGTATTTGGTTAATTTATTATTGATATATGTTTGGTTGGAATCTCCTAGGTAAGATATAAGAAGTATCCCTTGAGTTTTCTTGCGAGGTTTTCCTTGGAAAAAAAATATCATAGGAAAATACAAGAGATATTTCCCACATTCATGGATATCATTTCTAATAAACTTGTTAGGATATACTAGTACCGAAGAGGATTTGAACCAAACACCTCTTAATATAAAACTAGCCAAATATTTAATAATATTAACTACAACTAAATGAGATAACCTTTTAGACACACTATTTTTCTATATAAAAAATTAACAATAATATTAATCTTAAAAAAAATTGAAATAAAAAATAGTTTCAAGTTACTTCCTAAAATTCAACAAATTAAAATACTCTAATCTATATAATATTGTTTATAAAACATCTATATTTTATTGTTTATAAAACATTTTTTTAATTTGTGGGAAGTCTGGAAACTTTATATTTACCCATAAGTATTGTACCATATTGTAATGTAACATAACCCAATACATTAATACCTTTAATACCTCTCTATTTGGGTATATATTAATACCTTTCTCTTTCTATTTGGGTTTGAATCCAAATCCCTAAATTAATAAAAAGATCATAGAATGGAATGATAATCTAAATATTTATGACATGATATTTATTTAGAAAATTATTTAACATTATAGAATGATAATCTTTTACAAAGGTTATCACAATAATGATACATAAAAATGAAAGCCTTCAAATTAAGGCATCAATCTACATATTGACAAATATTTTTATCAAAAATGAAAGCCTTCAAATTAAAACATCAACTTACATATTGATTAAAAAATTTCAAATATTTTTACCAAAAACTTAAAAGCTAAACTTTCCAAGATTAAATCTTTATTAATATAAGAAGATTTTTCATTTTCACATTATGTATTTAGTAATATAATAATAATAATAATAATAATAATAATCAAGTTTTAAAGTTATCGTCTACTTATATATTAAATTGGTGTATGAGAGTTTTTTGTTTGTGGGACAAGAGACCTCAAAATAATTTGACTATTAAAATCTACAAAGGTATGCATACCCTACCCCCTCTACAAATTGACAAGATTCAAATTTGATAATTACTAAGAACTTCTTTAATTATATCAGTAACTTGGTAAAATGATAATGATTACAATTCAAATGTTGTAATTTGGTAATCGACAATGTCGTAGTCTAAATGTGCTACGCTTGTTCTCTTTTCCGGGGATATTTGTCCAAAATCAAGTGAGATATTGTTGGATCTACATATTTGAGTGGTTATATATGTATAATCCAAGTGCTTTAGAAGTTTTTCAACATGCTAAATCCATTTCTGCGTTCATAAATGTAATTTAAACATAAAATTGTAATTTCATATAAAATTATGTTGTTGAATTTGGATAAAGAGAAAAAAAAAACTGTTAAACAACTCTCTCAATAATAACTTTTTTTAATAAAACAAATTATTTATTTAATAAATTAATTCAATCTATATTTTATTTATCTAATAAAAATGATCTTTATGCGTTAACCTTGGAATGAGAGTATTAATTAAATTCCAAATTTGGTAGATGAAACGTCATCTTATAGGGCATTCCTCGGTAGTTTTTATTATGAGTCAATTCGTTTGTACTTTTCGAGTAAGTCTTTTTATTTTTAAGTTGTTTGGTTTTATGAGTTTTACTTAATTTAATTGTTTTTAGAGTATTTGGTGGTGCAAGTTTGTGTAGTAATGAGTACGAGGTTAAATTATAAATAAGTTTTAATATTTAGGTTTTATATAAGAGGTTTAAGATGAGGTGTTTTTTTTTATATATATATATGATATTTTTTATAATCTATAATAATTAAATGGGATATTGGGTATCTAGTGGATATTAGTGATTTTTAAAAAAAATAAATAGTTTTGGAGTATGATTTTAAACTACTTTTGATTGGTTAAAAGCTTGTCTTTCTCAAACATAAGAAAACAAGTCAATTACCCAAAGCCAATATGCATTTGGAAATCTACCTCTTATAAAAGTATTTCAAATGATCAAATTTTATTTACACATAATAATACAATTATATATATATAAATTTTAAAATTATATTAATAAAAATTAAATCAATAACCTGGAATATTATAATTTTTTTCCTACTTCAAAATGTAGGAATAAAAATAATATAATATTAAAATCATATAATATACATTATTAAAATCATGTGATATGCATTTATTTTGTTTTTCTTTATTTATTTTTCACTCTCCAATCATTTTGGAGTTTCACTCTCGATATTATTTTCCATTTATCTTTTGTGAAGCAAATGGAAATATTTATAATGACGACTACCTCAATTGCGTTATGATCTTTTAAATGGTGAAGTTTTCCCTTTCTAATAGTTGTTGCTAGGTTTGGGATATCCAAAAAAACCCTTCTATTTAATAACTTTTTCCTTTCTAGATTTTTCCATAATTTTGCTTGTACTTTGCTCAAGTGTCGTTCTTCATTTACTATGGTTATGTATCTTAATCGAAGAAAAAGTTAGGGGTTTGGGTAAGGGGAGATGATGTAAGCAGATGACCTTTACAGACCTGTCACACTGTTGGAGCTGAAAGATATCCTGAACCATTTCAGAAAAGAAAGAAGCCTCGGGCCTGACAGATGGACGTCTGAGTTCTTCATCCATTTCTTTGACCTTGTAGGAGACGACATTCTGCAAATGGTGGAGCATTCGCGATTAAATGGCAAAGTCATTGGTAGCATAAATTCTACATTTCTAGCATTAATCCCTAAGGAAAATAACCCTGTCTCCTTCAACGACTACCATCCTATCTCCCTTTGCAATCTTATCTATAAAATTATTTCAAAAGTCGTCTCGAATAGAATCAAGCCAATATTGGAAAGATGTCTTTCTGCTGAACAGATGGGATTTCTTAAAGGCAGAAGAATCCAGGATGCTATAGGAGCGGCTCATGAAGGTCTCCACAACATCAAAAGGAAAAACTCAAAGGCCCTCGTACTGAAGCTCGACCTCAAAAAAGCTTTTGATAGCATCGACTGGGGATTCTTAAGGTTGGTTTTACTCTCAGCGGGTTTTGGCATAAAGATAACAGATTGGATTATGTCCTGTGTTACTAGCACAACTTTTGCCGTATTAATTAATGGAGAGGCGACCACATTTTTCAAAAGCGAGAGGGGTCTCCGTCAGGGCTGCCCACTATCACCGTATCTTTTCATCATGATTATGGAAGGCCTCAGTTTGTTGCTAACAAAAAACGTCTCTGATCATCAAATCTCGGGTATAAAGGTTTCAAAATTTATAAATTTGCTTCATCTAATGTTTGTTGACAATGTACTCTTGATGTCAAAGGCCACTCCTTCGGAATGGAATGTGATCCTGAAGTTGCTTCGGATTTTTTGTTTTGGTTCGGGCCTTTGCATCAATTATGCAAAATCTACTGCTCATTTTTGGGGGTTATCAGAAACAGAGCTCTGTTCTTTAAAAGCATCTCTTCCCTTCACTTTCATTGAATTAAGCCAAGGATTCAATTACCTGGGATATGTTTTAAAGCCAGGAGCAAAACACTTTGAAGACTGGCGCTGGCTGGTGGCAAAATTTAAAAGGAAAATAAGCTTTTGGTGCAACAAGTGGTTGTCCATAGGAGGGTGTCTTATCCTTGTCAATTCAGTGCTACAAAATATGTCTGTCTTCTGGATGTCATTGGAGAAAATTCCCTCTTCGATTCTGAATCTTCTGCATAGGTTGTCCTTCAATTTTCTCTGAAATGGTCAGAATGACACTAAACGCTTCCACCTTTGCAGCTGGGAAACCATTTCTAAACCCATTCAAGCAGGGGGATGGGGACTCAAAAACTTAGCTATTTTTAACACAGCTCTCCTAGCGAACTCTTTCTGGCGGGCGCTAACCCATAACAGCCTCTGGCACCGTGTCATTATTGACAAATACCTGGAAAATATGTCTCTTTTAGATTGGATCAGAAAACCTTCGCATTTTCAACAGAGGGCATCCCCTTTTTGGAAGGGTCTAATCTTATCATCAAATGTTATCTTGCACTGGCTTAGATGGAGGCCCGGCTCGGGTACTAATATCTCTCTTGGAAGAGATAAGATTCTTGGCTTGGAGAACCGTTCGATTCTCCCTTCCTCGCTTATATCTCATCTAGAATCCTGCAATATTGTGTGTTTAGCTCAAGCGCATGTGGCATCCATTGTCACCCCTCTGCCGGATATGTGGTACAAAAGTGGTCAGCTTAATCTTGGTGGTGTCAGTGCTTCAGACTGGGATGCCTTCACTCAAGCACTTAGGAGCGCAGAAATCTCTCTTTCCAATACTTCTGATACAATATTTTGGGCAGGGGGAGATGCTACGGGTGCCACAACAGTTAAAAATATCTACTCAACCCTTCTACAACAGTTGAATTACCATGCTGACCTGCGATGGTTCCAACGGTTGTGGAAGTGGCCAATTCCACTCAAGAAAAAAATCTTGATTTGGCTCTCTGCAAAAGAAAACACTCTTACCTGGGATTTACTGCAAAAGAGAGGCTGGGAAGGCCCAGGAATTTGCAAATTATGCAACCATTTCGCAGAAGATATTCACCATATCCTCATTCACTGCCATTTTTCAAGGGTTGTCTGGCAGCGCATACTCACCCATTTTTCTCTCAAGTTTCATTGGGAAGCTGCCTCTGTCTTAGATTGTTTTTTGCTATGGTCAAAGGAGAAGTCTACCCCTGTCAGTTTGGCTACACATGCATGCTGGAAGCTCTGGATTGAAAGAAATAAGGCAGTTTTTGAATATCGCACTCCCTCCACTCTCTCAGTAACACGTAGAATCTTGTCGTCTTTCTCCTGGCAGCCGTCCATTGTTAAGGCTCTGCCATTACAAGTCTGTGAGATTACTCAGAAGCAAGGATTCACCTTAGCCTATTTTGATGGAGCTGCTCACTCCAGTGGTCTTTGTTGTGGGGCCGAAGGCATTTCCAGATCTCATTCTTCGAGAGTTACCAAATGGTTCATCAACTGCAGAGCGGGATCAAATACTAAAGTGGAACTGCTGGGTTTGTGGGCAAATCTCACTCTGGCAACCTATTGGTCAATTAACCAACTCCAAATCCTTGGTGATTCGCGGGTCATCATTGATTGGATAAACCACAAGTGCAATCTCAGTACTGTAAATATCGAGTGCTGGAAACAAAAAACTTTGGATTTGGCTAAAAATATCAAAGATCTCAGTGTCCACCACATTTATAGAGTGAATAATAAAGAAGTCGATGCCCTCTCTAAAAGAGCTCTAACAGAAATTGAAGGAAGACTATCGGTTTATCACTCGGACAGTGGTCTGGACAGTCAGCCCTCCAGCATTAATATCTTTGAATTGCCAAGGGATGGTGAAGGGTAAAGATCACCGAGTGCAGCCTCAGATTATGATTTTCGAATAGAAATGAGCATATTCTTCTGAGCATATTATCACTCCAGCAGTCATCTCGTTAATTCAGCCGGCACTGTGCTTTTTCCCTTCTGCCTATTACTAGTATTTCATCTTTCTGGTGTTATCCTCCTGTCACCATTTTTATTGGACTATTCTGGGGACTGTTTACATGTCTCTGTGTTGCTGTAAAAAAATATATATATACTTAATATAAATTTGAGTTAATTTTTTCTGGAAAAAAAAGAACGGAGTTGAATATAAAGTTCACTAAGAAAATTTAAGACTTGTATGGGAGAATGAAGATTGCATGAGTCACATACAAGGTCTCACGTCAAATCACTTTACTATTATGTTTAAACTAAGCTTTCTAAAATTAAAAGAGACTCGATTGAATTGGTTTTAGAATCGGTAAGAACATCTAGCATTCATAACCATTAACTTCTTCGTCCTCGCCTCCTTTGTATCCAAAAATATAATTCACCACAAAGAACAATGCAAAGACTAAAGGATCTTTTTGGGTTAAAAGTATGTATCCATTGATAACATGGTTATACAATATTTCTAAATCATTAACCTCTTTTGTTTCTAACATCATTATCTTCTTTTACAGGTGGTTACACATCATCAATTGAATTTTCAACAGCTATATCCAAATCAAAACTACATTATAAATTTCAAATTTTACAAATTGCTACTAAAAATTTTGGACTCACAAACAAAATTGGTCAAGGAGGCTTTGGTTCGGTCTATAAGGTAATGCCTATTTTCATTTTATATTGTTGTTTTTTAAAGTTTTTAAACACTATGGATAAAATTACATGATCATTGAACATTACAAGTAGGACATGTTGGCAGGGAGTTTTACCAGATTGTAGAGAGATTGCTATGAAGAGACTATCTTCCAATAGAGAACAGAGTGTGAGTGACTTTTTCAATGAAGTGAATCTGATAAGTCATGTTCAACATAAAAACCTTGTCAAACTACTTGGGTGTAGTGTGGATGGCCCAGACAAACTCTTGGTCTATGAATACCTTCTCAATAAGAGCCTTGATATCTTTCTATTTGGTAATCTTTCTTAACTCTATAAATTGATTTTCATTATAGTTAATGTGCATGTCTAACATTATTTTACCAAATTATATTTAAGTTATTTTTGATAGAAATTTACTTTGGAACAGATCAAAACATGGGCAAATTGTTGGATTGGCAGAGGAGGTTTGAGATTATATTAGGAACTGCTAGTGGGCTAGCTTATCTTCACCAAGAATCAGATATGCGCATCATCCATAGAGACATAAAAGCTAGCAATATTCTACTAGACCAACATTTCAAGCCTAAAATTGCAGATTTTGGGTTGGTTAGATGTTTTGCTGAAGATCAAACTCATCTTAGCACAACAATTGTTGGAACTCGGTGAGAATAAACTAAATAATTAACAAACAAACATAACTTTTATTAAATATTGTCATTGATTCTTATTGTTGTTTTGGCAGAGGTTACATGGCTCCAGAATATCTTGTGCATGGCCATTTGACAGAAAAAGTTGATGTCTATGCTTTTGGGGTGCTAGTTCTTGAGATTATTAGTGGCAGAAAGAATTTAACTCCTATGCATGCCAATGGCATGCCATCTCTCTTAACTATGGTAATGACCTCATCATACATTATCTTGGTTTCTTCTTAATAAATGTTGTGCTAATATTCAAAGCTATAATATATTTATGATGCAGATTTGGAACCATTATCTGTCTAGCACCATTTCAAACATAATAGATCCCAACATCCAAGAAAACTTAATGGAGGAGGTAATACAAGTGGTTCACATAGCTCTCCTTTGCACACAGGGTTCTACAACACTGCGTCCTTCTATGTCTAAAGTTTTCACGTTTCTCACCAGCAAAGACCTAAATCTTGTATAAGAATCTATAAATTTGCATGTAGTCTAAAAACAACTATATAACTTGATGTAATATGGATAAATGATGTAATATGAGATCTTATCAAATCACAACATTTTAATTAGTTCAATAAAATCTTATCAAATCACAACATTTTAATTAATTCAATAGGATCTTATCTCCTCAAAGTTTTGTATGAAAATATCATTGAATAAGAATCTATAAATTTGCATGTAGTCTAAAAACAACTATATAACTTGATGTAATATGGATAAATGATGTAATATGAGATCTTATCAAATCACAACATTTTAATTAGTTCAATAAAATCTTATCAAATCACAACATTTTAATTAATTCAATAAGATCTTATCTCCTCAAAGTTTTGTATGAAAATATCGTTGAATAAGAATCTATGAATTTACATGTAGTCTAAAAACAACTATATAACTTGATGTAATATGTATCAAATGATGTAATATGGATATAGATAAATGATGTAATATGGATATGGATGAAATTCAAATTATGATTAAAAAACAATAATATTGAAATCATTCACATTTAGATAAAGAAATTTATAAATCAAATAAGAAATATCATATATTTATAAATTAAATAAGAAATACCATATAAAATGAGAGGGAAAAAGTTTGAAAATATAAAAAGAAAAGCAAATCATTTGGTATATATATAAAATTAGAAATCAAAACCTTTGTTAGCCACAATTAGATTAAAGAGAAGCCGAGCTAATTAGGACCAACCAAAGAAATGTAATAGTTCAATTTATTTAAAAATTTTAAGTGAACATTGTTAAGTATGATATCAAAGCACCCTCTGTTAAGCCCTAATCTAATCAAAGATACATATTTGTGCTAGCTACAACTATCATAGAGATCGGTACTAGCCCTTATTGTGCTAACTAATTTTCTTATTTCTATTCCTTCCAATCATCCACTATGAAGTGTCAATGATTTTTATTAATATGGGCATGATCCTGTCATATTTTTAATCGATCACTTATTCATTCAAACAGATTAGAAAGGAGAAATCCAAATAAATATTGCATGCATCTTTAAAATGAAGGTCATAATTTTTTACATTCAAACCATTTCCAAAGCAAGGAAGATTTTAGGGGCTAAATTTTTTCATTGGACTAATTTCCCATTTTTTTTCCAAAAATGATTTGCTAATTTACATTTTTTTCCAATAACAATTTGCCCAAATTTTGTAGGATAAAATTATTTCATATAAAAAATCATCAAAATTTGTTAGAAACTATATAAAATCCTTGAAATTTGAATATTTTTACAAAAATATAGCCAATTTGTTTTATAGGTGTCATAT
This sequence comes from Picea glauca, assembly GCA_000966675.3. NCBI lineage: Eukaryota > Viridiplantae > Streptophyta > Pinopsida > Pinales > Pinaceae > Picea > Picea glauca. Next base: position 355,741 of record JZKD02S1752199.1, on the reverse strand, counting down.
TAATAATTACTAAGATGCACCAAGGTTTCTACAATTTAAGATAAGTATGGATCCTTAAAAATTATCCCACTCGCAATTAAATGTGTAGTGAAAGCATTATGGACCTACTGAGTCCTTTTTTCAAAACTACCATGGATATTTGCAACAATGTCATTGTGCTAGTGAATTCCCTTGGTTCTATTCCTTTCCATTCATCCTCCATGAGAATGGTCGAACTGATAAACCCCAAAATGATGGCTAAACTATGAAAAACATGTTCTCCAAGAATGGTAACAATAACATATAAGAGATTTTAAAATATCTGAAGGAGAAAAAAGTGAATGCAAATTCAATCATGCTAACTCATGTTAGATGTTGCCCACCTTGCTCGAAAAAAGAATTCACCTTCATGTGCCCATATTTATCAAATAAATTTGAGAAATGCCCTTCATGGGATCCTTTATTTCCTAGGTGGAATCATTAGGTGTGTATTGCTTCTATTGGACTTTTACCTAGGGGATGGCTCAATTTTGAAGCATTGCAACCTTCATGTCAGGAATGGATGTAGGATTTATCTTAAAAATTCTTTGGTTCTACTTGAATTAGTGACCAATCAAGAATATGAGAATCGTGCACATATTTTCTCAATAGGAGATGTTAGGGCCATTATACAATTTAGCAGGCAACTCTTATAGTTACGTATTTATTTCCAAAGGATAATGCCTACTCTTCCTATAAGGGTCTATGCCATCTGTAGCATAAACTTGGAAACCTTTTCTCAAGCATTTGTTCACTTGCATAGAATATATCCAATGAAGGGAGACATGCCTAACCATTCCTTTGACCTTCAATACTGTTGGATTACTGAGAGGGGGGGTGAATCAATAATAGAGAAATATAATCCATTTTAACCATATAATGCAAGTGTTATATCAGTGTAGCATAATCATCCAATAATTGCAGAGTAAATAAACAATGAACAAATGAGCAATCATACACATACATAGTACACCAGTGTTTTTACGTGGAAACCCAAAGCGGGAGAAAACCATGAAATGTTTTTTCTTATATGTCTTGAAGAATTACATTCATTGAAAGCACCAACGTCCTTTGTTTTCCAGCTGCAACTAAAAGGAGGCTCCAACCCCCTAGTTTCTCAGGCTACAACCTGAGGGAAGCTCCAACTCCCCAATTCTAGCTACAACCAGAAGGAGGCTACAACCCCCTGAGTTCTCCGGCTACAACCGGAAGGTGGATACAACCACCTATCCTTGCCCCATCCAACCACCCTGAAATATAAATGCCAAATGTAGACAACCTGTCACTGTCATTGAATCAACCACTGCCACTGTCAACTTGTACCAATAACCTGTAACAACCTGTACCAATCAACCTGCACCAAACAACCTGTACCAATAACTTGAACCAACATGTACCATGCATCAACCTTGACTCATCAAGATGTACCAACATCATCAAATATACACCTCATGTATGTGCCAACTCATCAACTATACACCTCGTGTATGTGCCAACTTATCAACTATACACCTCATGTATGTGCCAACTCATCAACTACTTGTCTCAACCATGTACCCAACATGTACCTCAACCATATACCAAAGACATACATCAATATAACCATCAAACGTTATCTAACAATTATAACCATGTGCCATAACCTCACTATTATGTAGCCTCAAGCTAAACCAACAACTTCAGCAACACATCACAACCAAAAGACCAATACCCATATGCCAAATACCAACAACAAAATACCAATTGTATCCCTCAACAAATCTGATATATGCAGCAATACTAAACATCCAATACCATCTCAAGAGCTAAACCCTAGCTCACAAAATATACCTCAAACAAGATGTGCCATATCTCTCATAAATAGACCCCAACCATGTTATTGCCGCGATTTTTCTGTCGCGATTTTTTTGCCGCACTTTTTCTGTCACGATTTTCCTACCACGATTTTTCTGCCGCGATTTTTCTGTCGCACTTTTTCTACCGCACTTTTTCTGCTGCAAATTTTCTCTATCAATAATACCTGCCCAAATAACCTTTCACAAAAATAGATATTCAATGATATTCAAGTGTAATTAAATGAGAGAGCTTTTCCTCTTATTTATACTTTCATGTAGCATTACACTTTTCTTATTTTAGGGAGTTCACCATTTACTTTATTATTTAAATAATTTCTTTTGAAAACACTTGACTTTTGGGGGCTTCTATATGGTTCATGAGGGTTATTCAACTTCATATGGCCATAACTCTCTAACCGTGAGGAGTTATGTGACATTCCACATACCATTGGAAATGGCTTGACAAACACTATCCATCTAGGATAGTTTCAATAACAAATTCATTGACCTTCAAATCATTATTCCACAACTAAGCATGGGTTCTCTAACCATACTTCTAGGATAACTCAATCCACAAAGTGTCTTCCCGTGAGGGCTTTCACCATAAGGGGACCACTTTGGAGTTCATCCATTTGTACTTCTTATCAACCATGACAAGACAATAATGAGTCATCTTTACATCAAACAAACTTGGGTCTATTACCCAACCTTTGTGCTACCAGGCTTTCTTTAAGGGTTGACATCAATGACAACCAACCTTAATCAACAATCTCCCCCTTTGGAATTGATGGAAACACTCTGATGAAATACTGAAATCATATCACTCATGCTCCCCCATGGAACCATGCATCTGTCCTCTGCATCTTTGTGATCATTTCTCCCCTGGAACCATGCCTCTGTCCTCTGCATCTGATAAATCTCTCCCCCTTTGTCATCAATGGCAAAGGTATATTTCCATCAGGGGTTTCTCCCCCTGACTGAACTGTCCTCTTTATGGTGCTTCCTCGTGTACATCTAAGACATATAAGATAAGCATTCAAAAGCATTCATTTTGGAGTAGAAATAATTTTGAGTCTCTAGTGAAGATACTCAAAGGCTTCCCGTGGAAGTGGTTTTGTAAAGATGTCTTTCACTTGTTCTTTTGTGCCCACATACTCAACTCTGATGTTATTTTCTGCAACCTGTTCCTGTAGAAAGTGATACTTGATTGGAATGTGCTTTGTCTTGGAGTGCATCACCGGGTTCTTTGAGATACTGATGGAACTTGTATTATCACAATAGATTGGAATTGTCTCATCATACTCAACCTGTATATCTGTCATATTTGTTTTCATCCAAAGAACCTTTGTACAACATGATACTGCTAAAATATACTCTGCCTCGGTTGTAGATAAATCTACTGATGATTGTTTCTTGCTTAACCATGATACTAAACACTCACCTAAGTAGAACGTTGCTCCACTAGTGCTTCGTCGGTCATCAATACAACCTGCCCAATCTGCATCTGTGTAGGCAATAAGTGATAGATCCTTTCCTTTTGGATACCATAATCCAAAATCTTATGTTCCTTTGAGATATCTGAAAATCCTCTTCACTGCTAATACATGTGATTCCTTTGGTGCTGATTGAAATCGTGCCACCTGTCCAACTGCCTGCATTACATTTGGTCTGGATGTTGTCACATATTGTAGGCTACCAATCATTGAACTGTATTTCCTCTGATCTGTAGACTTTGAATCATCATCTTTTCTTAACTTGCAACTGGTTTGCATGGGAGTGATAACTAGTTTGCAACATTCCATTCTAAACCTCTTTATCATTTCTCTGATATACTTGGTTTGAGAAATAAAAATTCCTTGGTGGCTTTGACGTATCTGAAGTCCCAGAAAGAAGGATAGTTCTCCAACTAATGACATTTCAAATTCATTCTGCATATCCTTTGCAAATTTCTGGCTTAACCTGTCATCATCACTACCAAAAATAATATCATCAACATAAACTTTAATTAATAAAATACTATCTTGACTTACCTTGATGTAGAGGTTGTTGTATGCACTTCCTTTTTTGAACCCTGCCTGTTGTAGATATTTATCCATTCTAGAGTACCATGCTCTAGGAGCCTGTTTTAGACCATACAAGGTCTTCTTTAATTTACACACATAATCTACGTTCTCTCACAACTAAAATCCTTCTGGCTATTCAATGTAGAATTCTTCTTCAAGTTCCCCATTCAGAAAAGTTGATTTTACGTCCATCTAATACACTTTAATATTTTTGGAGCATGCATAAGCTAAAAGAAATCAGATTGCTTCCATTCTGGAAACTGAGACAAATGTCTCTTCAAAGTCGATTCTTTCAACCTGTGCATATCCTTTACATACCAATCTATCTTTGTTCCTTGTAACCTGTCTATCTTCATTCAATTTATTCCTGTATACCCACTTTGTGTCGATCACATTCTTATCCTTTGGTCTTGGAACCAATTCTCAAGTATCATTTATCTCTATTTGATCCAATTCTTCATCCATGGCCTTATTCCAAAATTCATCCTTGCTGACCTCTTCAAAATAGGTTGGTTCAATCATAGATGAAAGTGCTAGGTGCGTTTGTTCTGGTGAACAGATTCTTCTTCTAGTCTCAAATCCTGCATCTTTGTTTCTGATAATCTAATCTGAAGGATGATTCTTTTGTACTCGCCTGCTAGGTGTCTTTGGAGGCACTTGTTGAACTTGCTCTTATGCTTCTGTCGGATCTTCTTCATCTTCCCCTTCTACTTCATTTTCATCTTCTGCTTCTTCTTCATAAAGTTGTTCCATTGATTCATTTTCTTCTTCCTTTAATTCTTGTCTACCTGTTTCATCAATTGTTACGTTGTTGTTTTCCACATCGTTTGTTCAATCTCCGGTTGTAACACTTGTATTCTTTCTTTGTACTTGAGTAACCAACAAGTACTCCTTTGTCCACACGAGAGTCAAACTTTCCTATTCTACCATCTTCTCTTTTGATGTAGCATTTTCTCCCAAAAACTCTGAAGTGCTTCACATTTGTTGGTCTTCCTTTCCGTAGCTCGTAGGGATTTTTGTCAGTGTTGTTTCTGAGCGTTACTCTATTTTGAATGTGAACTGTTATATGCACTACCTGTGTCCAAAATATATCTCTCAATTTGGAATCCATTAGCATTATTCGAGCCATTTCCTGTATTGTCCTGTTATTTCTTTCAACAACTTCATTATGTTGAGGTGTCATAGCAACGAAGAATTGTCTTTTTATTCCATGACTACTGCAATATTCCATAAATTCCTTTCAAATGAACTCTCCTCCACTATCATATTTGAAGCATTTGATTTTTTAATCCATTTCATTTTCAACCATTTCCTTGTAGATCTTGAATTTTTCAAAAGCTTCTGACTTATTCTTGAGAAAACAAACTGCAGTCATTCTTGTATAATCATCAACTAATAACATAAAGTATTTCTCACCTTTTAAACCCTTTGTTGTTGTTAGAAAAACAGAACCGCAGAGCAATAAAATAAAACAAATGCAGAAACAAAACACAGAAGACACACAATACAAGAGAGACACAGATTTGCGTGGTTCACCCAGTGTGGGCTACATCCACCAGAGAAAT
>JZKD02S1752199.1:323226-336972 GCA_000966675.3 Picea glauca | reverse complement strand
ATATTTCTTCAATAATGAGACATGGAAAAAATTATGTGCTTTGACTGTGGGAGGAAGTGCTAGCCTATAGGCTACAGGTCCCACTCTATCTAGAACCTCAAAGGGTCCACAATACTGAGGTGCCAACTTGGAAAAAGATCCCATTTTCAGGGAACTGTTCCTGGGCCTAACTCTAAGATATACATGATCTCCCTCTTTGAACTCTCTCGGAGTTCTCTTTTGGTCAGCATAACTTTTCTTTCGGTTATGAGAAACCTTCAGGTTTTGTTTTATCTGAGTCACTTGTTGTTCCATTTCTTTCAACATGTCGGGTCCAAAAGAAATCATGTTTACGAGATTACTCTAGCTGACTGGAGTGTTACATGGTCTACCATAGAGGACTTCGAAGGGACTCATCTTTAAGGATGCTCGGTAGTCGTGGTTGTAGGTGAATTCTACCAGTGGCAGGTAGTCTTCCCATTTCTTGGGTTGATGCATTACATGCATCCTTAACATGTCCTCTAATATTTGATTCACTCTTTCTTTCTGTCCGTCGGTTTGAGGGTGATAGGTGGTGCTAAACAAAAATTTAGTCTCTAAACCAGCCATCAGTGATTTCCAAAAGTTGGAAGTAAATTTCATGTCTCTGTCAGACACGATCTCTTTCGGCATACCATGCAGTCTGAATATCTCTTTCATGAATACCTGGGCGATGTCGATTTCTTTGCAAGTCGATTTGACGGGAATGAAATGAGAAGACTTGCTCAATTTATCCACCACTACCATAACGACGTTGTTCTGTTTGGTCGATGTTGGTAATCCAATGATGAAATCCATGGAGATGGTTTCCCATTTCCATTCTGGGATTGGTAAAGGTTGCAATAGTCCTGCTGGGTGTCGATGTTCTGCTTTAACCTGCTAGCATTCTATGCATTTGGCCAAGTACTTGGCTATGTCTTTCTTCAAGCCAGGCCAATAAAATTGTTTCCTGGTGGCAGTGATCATCTTTTGGTATCTTGGATGACCAGAATAAGGTCTTTTATGTAGTTCATCCAGTATGAACCTCTTCAAGTCATCACAATTTGGAATATACAGTCTATTTCTGTAAGTGAGCAGACCTCCTTCGGTCAACTAGTAGCCTTCATATTTTTCTCCGGTGGGTTCTGGATGTAGGTACATGGTCACGGTCTGAACGAAGGGATCTTTCTCTTGTGCATTTCTGACTCTTTCCTTGACATTCGTCTCACAGGTTCTCACCGCTGCCAGTTGAATTGTTTTCATGCTTATGCTAAGGTCATCGACAACCCTATTTTATTTTCCTTTAATGTGTTTGATTTTGAAATCAAATTCGCTAAGGAGGGCCATCCATCTAGCCTGTCTGGAATTGAGCTTCTGTTGATCAAATAGGTATCGCAATCCACAGTGATCTGTCATAAGTACAAATCTTCTTCCCAAGAGGTAATGCCTCCACATTTTCAAGGCATGCACTATGGCAGCCAGCTCTAGATCATGGGTCACATAGTTGACTTCATGCTCGTTCAATTTTCGGGATTCATAGAAAATCACGCTTCCTTTCTGCATAAGGACTCCTCTGAGCCCTTCCTTACAGGCATCTATGCACACGAGGAAGTCAGCTTCTGGATCGATGATCTTCAGCACAGGTGCATGGGTCAGTAGATGTTTCAGGGTTTGAAATCTTTCTTCACATTTCTGTGTCCACAAGAATTTTGTCCCCTTCTTCTAGAGGGAAGTGATTGGACAACCAATCTTGGAGAATCCTTTTATAAATCTCCTATAGTATCCTGCTAATCCCATAAAGGATCTGATATCTGAAACATCCCTTGGGGTAGGCCATTCCATGATAGACCTGATTTTGTCAGGGTCTACTGCTACCCCTTCTTCGGACACAACATGACCCAAGTAATGTATTTGCTTCTGGAAGAAGTCACATTTGTTGAATTTAGCATAGAGATGATGCTCTCTGAGTACTTGCAACACAAGCCTAAGATGTTCTTCATGCTCTTCTCTATTCTTAGAGTAAATTAATATATCATCAATAAAAACTAGCACAAATTTATCTAGAAATTTACTGAGTACATTGTTCATCAAGAACATAAAAGTGGCAGGGGCATTGGTTAATCCAAACGACACTACCACGAACTCATAGTGACCATACCTCGTCCAAAAGGCAGTTTTATGGATGTCTTCACCCTTGATTCGGACTTGATGGTATCCCGACCTCAAGTCGATCTTTCAGAAAATAGACGCACCTCCCAATTGATCGAACAGGTCATCGATCCTAGGCAAGGGGTATTTGTTCTTTATGGTTACCTTATTGAGTTGTCTATAATCTATACACAGTCTAAGGGTGTCATCCTTCTTTTTCACAAACAAGACTGGTGCTCCCCATGGAGACACGATGGGTCGAATATAACCCGTATCCATCATTTCTTTCAATTGCAATTTGAGTTCAACTAACTCAAGTGTGCTCATCCGATAGGGTGTCCTAAACACCGGCACTTCTCCCGGTGCAAGTTCTATCGAGAAGTCTATGTCTCTTCTCGGAGGTAGACCCAGTACCTCTTCCGGAAACACATCTCTATATTCTCTCAGGGTAGGATGGTCTTCAAGGCTGGGTTTGCCACCTTCTATGGTTTCCAACACCTGTATTGCATATAGGAGACATCCCTTTCGACAATACTTTCTCATTTGCAGAGCTGATATTTGTCTCACCGAGACAGGTTTTCGGATCCCTTGAAGGGTCATCCTTTTTCCTTCTTTGCTCACACATTCTAAGGTTTTATGGTAACAGTCCAGTCTGGCTTTATAGGCGGCTAGCCAGTCCATACCAATCAACAGATCATATGATCCCAGGGGTAATATGTTCAGGGTTGCTTGGGTGGGGAATTCACCCAAAATTAATGGGTAGGCTAGTATGACCTCTGCTACCCTTCTTTTGGTGCCAGTGGCTAACTGTACCAACCATGGCTTGGTATGTTTTTGTGGCTATAGTTTACACTTATCAACAACTTTAAGGGCTATATAACTCAAATTTGAACCAGGGTCAATCAAAACAGACACTAGATGGTTGAAAATCATACCTTCTATTTCCACCACTGAAGCTTGGTGGTTAGCTTGGTTATTATCCAAGGCTGCATAAATCTGCGGCACACTCCTGGCCACATCATTGATGGTAATAGCTTCCTGGATGTTATAAATCCTTCGACTATTCTGTTGTCGGTGTGGACAGTCTCTCAGGAGATGTTCTTCTCCACAACCCCAACATTTCAGAGGTTCTCTCTTTGTGTTATCCACCTTCACTGGTATAGGTCCAGAAGTTTTATTTCCGCCCGATGAAGGAAAGTTTTGTTGGTGTACACTCCAGGCTGGGAAGCTCGTTCTTGGTTTCTTCTTGTAGTTCTTAAATCCTGGGGATTTGGTCCCCTTTTCTGAAATCTCGAACCACTCTTCTGTTTCCAGTCTTCACGAGGCTCTGTTCGATGTCCAAACTGTTCATGACAATAGGTTGCCTTTCCAATAGTGCCTTCTAGGGTCTTTGGCTCATCAAATTCAATTTTGTTCCAGTAGTCCTTGGGTAGCCCACTGATGAAGCGTTGCACCTTTGCCTTTTCTGCTTTGATATAGGGTACATACCTCAACAAATCGAGGAATTTGTTGACATATTCCTCTATAGTGAGTTTCCCCAATCTGAGTTCATAAAACTCTTTTGTCTTCTCGTCGAAATATTTTTCCAACAAATACTTCTTCCGGAAGTATTTCTCAAACTGTTTCCAGGACAGATCCTCTTCGCGAACCCCTTTCACATTCTTAAGATCTTCCCACCAAATGGAAGCCTTTCCGTGCAGATTGAAAGTGGCTACTCGGGCCTTCAAATTTTCTGAAAAATCATTGACTCTGAAATATTTCTTCAGTCCAATTAGCTAGGTCTCTGCTTCCTCTCCATTATTTATCTCACCATCGAAGGAGGGTGGTTTGGCCTTTCTGAATTATTCAAATTTATGACCCTTGGAGAATTTTCGCTTCTTCTGTTTTCTTCGAGAATAGGAACTGGTTCTGTTGCTGGAAGAGCCCTCCAAGTCGCCAGCTTCCTTCTCAGAGGAATCGTCCAGCACTGGTCCTTTACCTCTGGGGTGGACCTTCCTTGAGGTGCTCCTCTCAGTGTGGCCACTGACATGACCTTGTTTCTGTATCTCGGGTTCATGTTGCATTTGTCGTTGTAGGTTGGATAAGCTCTGCAGTAAAACTGCATTAATTTCAGTTTGCTTTTCTTGTTCTTTCATCATCCTTTCATTTTCGGCCTTGCAGCCTTGCAATTCGACCATGAGACTCCTCACAGTCTCAGCAAGATCTGGAGGAGTCCCTATTGCTCTTCTTTCGTCAAAATCTTCGTCTCTATTGTGGGAGCCCTCTCCCACCTCTTGGTGAGTCACCATTCTCTGTGTCTGTAAATTCCCGCGGCTAATCGTTCGCTTGGGTGAAAAGGACAAACGTTGGTTGTTAGTCAATAGTTAGATACATTTTTATAACCCACACATAATTCATAACTCTTTCACATGCATACACAGTCGGGTTCTCGTTTTCAAACTTTGATCCTTTTTGAATTAAGAGAGTTTAAGATAGAGGGTTACTCCTTTTAGGAGTGTTCCGAATGGAGCTTCTGTGCAACTCATTCATGAGCCCAAGCAGGCCGAGTGCTGTAACCATGCTCTGATACCAATTTGTTAAACACCCACTACGATGATATAAAATTTTCGCCTATTTCTCGAGAGTCAGAGCCCCCGAAATATCTATGGAGGCCTAGAGTAAGCTAGTTCTTTCCTCATCTGCTCCCATGTGATTGTGGGACACGATCACAGGTTAAACAAATATGGCTCCTCTTCGCATTACGTGACTCGGTGCTACAAGAGCGTCGAGTCGTTTCAACTCCGCGAACGTCGAACCCCAATAGGGCTAGCGAATGGCCAATAGGAACAAGCCTTGTCGCATGGTTAAGTGGAGAACAGGTGGCAAGGGGGAAACACGACATGGAAGGCGACATGACAGGAGGGAGCCCCACATCAATAACCCACCATTCCGGACCCCCCCCCCTTGTTAAAGGCAGAATGGCAAGGGGGCTCCGGAATGAAACCTCAATCGTAGATCTGGGCGCACAGATCCTGGCCGCCCAGATCTACTCGTCGCTTATCCAATTGCGCATCTGCGCCCAAACTTAATGCCTACGTCTCTTTCTCAAATCTAATAGTCGTCACAGACCCTAGATCCTCTGAAAGGATCACGTTCATTCAATCGAGACTTAATCCACATGCTAACATTTCAGAAGTTCACAAGTCGGAGTATCGGGACTTGCGAGCACAAGAGGAACACGCCCTTCAGTATTCTGGGTACTGAAATGCCGAAGTACCAAACAGGCTTTGATCAGAATTTATCCCTCTGGTCTATTCGTTGTCCAATATGAACTCTTCTCATATGACCGTCGTCTTATTCCCGACGGGACCTATCACGACGAGAGCCCGACCTCTTGTCAACGGGACTCCTAAATCCTCGATTCCCAATTTCCTAAAATGGGTAATCTCATGACACGTGCCCTACTTTAATCGGACGGTCCTGATCTATTTCAGGGTTTCCAATATGGAATGTCCCGATCTCTTGTCACCAGGACTCTCAAGTCCTCGATTCCCGATTTCCCGAAATGGGTAATCTCGCGACACGTGGCCTCCTTTAATCGGACGGTCCTGATCTATTTTAGGGTTTCCACCATGGAACGTCCCGATCTCTTGTCACCAGGACTCCCGAGTCCTTGATTCCTGATTTCCCGAAATGGGTAATATCGCGACACGTGGCCTCCTTTAATCGAACAATCCTGATCTATTTCAGGGTTTCCACCATGGAACGTCTCGATCTCTTGTCACCAGGACTCCCGAGTGCTTTATTCCCGATTTCCCAAAATGGGTAATATCGCGACCCGGGGCCTCCTTTAATCAGGCGTTCCAAATCTATTTCGGGGCTTTCACACTTAATCACTGGGGGCTTAACCCTCGTGTAGCTCCTGACAGATCCAATGACTGGCGAGTTTTCTAGCCAAGATCTGACGGTTCAGGTCAGTCCCCACGCTGTTCACTCTCCCACAGCTTCCTGGACGTGGAAAAATCAACGGTCCAGACACTCTCATGGACCTTGGGGATCTACGATCCCGATTTCTTTGCTACTCACGCAGATGAAGGGAAAAGGGGTTAAGGCATTTTAACGCCCTTGTTTCTTCTACCAATCTAACGGTTGTGAGTGACCACAGATCTTTCGACGGGATCTCATCCGTCGGTCGGCACCTATCAGGGTTAAGGCATCTGACGCCCTTGTCTCTTCTACTAATCTAACGGTCATGAGAGACCACAAATCTTCCGACGGGATCTCGTTCGTCGATCGTTACCTATCCCTATGTTGTTATTTCGAGATTTCAAGAGGATCATTCTTCCTCGTACAGGGTTACTAAGACTTGAGCCTTCAGATCCGGTTCCCAGGTTCTTGGTAAGATTTCCAAGGAGAGTATCTCTGTGGAGAGACCTATTCTAGGTATCCCTGGGGACGAATAAGGACGTAGATTTTCCAAAGGTAGACCTGAATTCTGAATTAATACAATATACCTATATATGTATACGTATACAAATTTGTCTACAATGTAAGCCATACGTGGCCCTTCAAATAAAAGCATGCAACCACCATTTCTGATCAAAACACTACACAGACAATCTTATACACAAACCATTCACAGACTACACAGATTATGGGCATACATGTCAGTATATAAATTTCAAGATGTAATATGTAAGACACTTATCAGAAATAACACCGGCAGTGATTGCAACTGCTGAGAGGGGTGCTCGTTTCCACCCAACCGTAGGCTCAGCGACTCCCAACGGATTTACCACTAGCCACCCCCGAGCTGAGACCATGATCCTGCGAGACTGCGTCTCTATTTTCCAATGACCGAGAACGAAGGTTACTCTCCTTCTTCTCCGCTATCACTCCCTCTGTGTTTTCCAAGGTTCTCCTCCTCTTTTTTCCCTGCATTCCCTTGCCTCTGCCCGATACCGACCCCTTTTCGCTTCTCCCTCACGCCTTTTCCTCTTGTGAGGTTGCGTGTGGTGCGACTTTCCGTGCACTGGTCAGGCCTAAGACTCCTACGGATGGGTGGTTCACCTCCCTCATCCCTCATTAATTTCTAAGGAGACATCTACCTACCAGCCTATGAGACATTAAATTCGGTCCAGCGAGCCGCTCTTGGTTCTTCAGGCCAGTGAAGACCAAATACGGTATTGGTGGAAGTTCACACCACCATTCCAGGTGCCTTCCACCACCTTTCTTCAACCATCGTGATCTCTTTTTCAGCATTTCCCCTCTCAGCAGTCCTGCAATATATACATTCAAAATATTATTTACATTCATCGACCCTTTTTCATAAGGTCCATTCACATCATACATTCATATTTCTGAGTTTTCCATGGTTCTTGGCCAGTATAGTTATTTTTACAGACTAGGGGAAACAGGGTGTTATACTCATAGTTTTCAACAATATTCAATCCTTCAGTTCCTTCAAAAGACTTTAAAATTGCAACACACACATCCCCCTTCCTTGGGCATGAGATCCTAGATATGTTGTCTCACACTATTAGGATTTTTTTTTTTTTTTTATATAGAAGTGAAAATAAACTATTAGAAGTGTCACCTCCTAGATCTACACAAAAGAGAAGTCTAATCATCCAAGTACAAACCCTATAAGAAATCTTGGAAGTTCTACCCACTATCATCTTAATAGAAACTCCCTTCTCTTTAGGATGAATCTTATTTGACTCAAGGGTGGATTCCCTAATAAGACTACAAATAGGTTATTCGTAAATCTATTAATAAAATCATATTTGTTGAATGTATGTTATGTTTTGATATTTTAGATAAAAGAGTGAGAAGACAAGCAAAATTGAGTGCCTTGTCCTTTGGGAAAATGGAGTCATATTCATTACTTGATGAAGAAATTTGAAATGTAAGGAAGAAATCAACAAGCTATAGTACATCAATCTTGCTAATTAAATCAACCTTATTAACACACAAATTGGCATGAAAAGATTATTAAAGCACCATTTCATTTCCAACTCAATATCTACCAATATAAGGTGCAACCATCAAAGTATAGAAAGTAACAACAACCTTAAAAATAGTATAAAAAACAATATTCTTTCATCCATATACCAATCTAGTTACATATAAGGGTTGCAAGGTTGGAGACCACTTATAAAAACATATTTTACACATCCAAACAACCTTCTAAAAATGTGCAACATATCTTAAATAAAAGAGATATACTAGCAAAAATCAAGGTAGCATCCCAAGAATCAACATGATCAACCATCCCAACAAAATTGAAACTTCATTCACCAAGAGCCTTTCCTCCCTTTAACCTAGAAATCATATTGTCTTTATCCTTCTAGGGGAATTTCTCCACTTGAACTTCTGATTTGCAAATGAGGAGAGCTCATCCTTTTATAGCCTTTTCTCCTCAACTAATTTCACAATAAAATGTTATTTAGAAAATTCTATAGAGCCTTAGATCCTTATTTTCTCCAAAGAATATTAATAAAATATTATGAGAAGCATCTAGAAATGACAATTTTCCTCTTTAGCATAAACAAATTCTTGAAGATGCTTTCCTTCTTGGATAAACGGGCTACTCTAGGACATTCTAGGTTGAGATATCCCTTCTAGATAACCACTCCTTAACTACCCTCATAAAATAATAATAGATTATAAGTCAAAGAGGGAATTTTCCAAGGTAGGGAAATACTCTTTCTTGGAATGATAAAAGGATTCCATGCATCTTCATTAGATTTAGGTCATTCCTTCAAAACCCCCTTTAAGTTGGGTGCTTCAAATGTGGCTAAGGTTTGCAACAAATTTGAAATCACCATAACTCCCTCAATATTGGTTGGATTTTCTATTATGACCACAATTGTTAATGTTGCAACCACTTTGAACCTATTAGCACTGATCCGGTGGCAATTTGGGCAGTATGTCAAAATATATCTACTCAGGATGGTGCACATTGCTAACAAACTCCTTACAAAGTGGATCCCATGGACATATGTGCCCCTACAATGAGGATATCATAAAACAACGTGCCAAAAAGAGTGTTCCTCTCCAAAAACATGTAAGAACAAGTGTAAGTACATGGCAAGTGTAACCTCCTCCTTTGGTGCACCCTTGAAGAATCCCATCTTCCAATGGTGTACATTAAAATAACAATAAAGTATCAAGTCAATGGAGCACTCCTCAAGATGTGGTTCCACCTTTTTCTTGGGATAACAAAAATATTCTAAGTGTCTTCATGTAATGCATGGTGCTCTCCTAAAATATTCAATGGTGTTAAATGCCTCCACATATGAAACTTATACCTTCGGATATGTGAAATGTCTCAAAGTACAATTCAAAGTAAGAAAATGCATCATCATATGTATAAGTCACCTTGAAATGTGAATTACTATCACATGTGTAACACTGCCTCCAAATATGTGAACTCAACCATAGAACATGCCTCAAAAGACGTGAGCACCATAACATGTGACAGAAAAAGGAAAACATGTAGATCTCCATATCTTACAATCCTGATGAACATGACTATGTTAGCATTCATGATTAGTATGAATCTCCCAAACCTCACATCCTTAACATACTAATGCTCAAGAAGAATGCCTTGAAAATGCAAAAATGACTCTTACATTTTCAGGTAGTAGCAATTAGCTCCATATGGGGACTACAAACTCTTGTAGGGTGCAAGAGAAATATAGATTCTATGAGAGATTATGTTGCATGTGATGTACTTGACAAGAAGAGAAAGGATAGAAATAGGTGATGGATCCAAACTTTCATGTCTCCATCACCCCCAACATACAATCCAAAACATTTGTGTCCACTTTATATTTATTACAAAGAAAAATTGAGTGTTATTATCCAACTAATCACTCTTAATAGGATCTACAAATAAGACATTATCCAAGATCCCAAAGGGAAACATAGCATAAATGGAAACCTAATGCTTAGAATGTAGCACGTATTCTTCCTACCCTACACCAACTAGAGGAATATGAACATGCTAAGTGTTGTTCCTGAGATTGATTCTAGGCTCACAGAATAATCTCAAGCATCTAAAGATTTAATAAAATTGATTTTGTAATTATTTTCTACCTTCAGTTTTAAGATGCAACTTCAAACGAATTTGAATGACTATAAAACACAGAGGGAATATCTCTTCCTTCGAGTCTTTTTAAATTTTGATCTTATGAAAAGTAGAATTGATTAACAAAGAGTGTTAAAATAAAGTAAGTTATCAAATATAGATAAATCTTACCTTATCCACAGTAGAAGAATTATGAAGAAGGAGTCCTTGATAGTTGATTTAAAATGAGGAAACTTACAAAGATACATGTCTTGTTTTACTCACAGTAACAACAGAGGAAAAACAGTAATTGAACAAAATTCCAGTATATAGACCACAGTAGATGTATTACTAAATTGTAGTCTTTCAATCTTCAAGAGCCATTGAGTGAAGAAACTATGGTTAGGAAATGGAAATACACAGAAAGAACATAACTCAAGGAAATGAAACGTATAATCTTTGTCTTCTCTTTCTAATTGATAATAAGTAAGTTCTCTTTTACATTCAGCAAGAAGAAGCCCTACATTCAGCCAGAAGCAGCCTAGAATAGATCTTAGATCTATTTATTTATAAAAATGTCTTAACCAAAAGTAGTTAGACATTCCACATTCTTCGATCTCAGAATAGAATACAATCAAAACTAAAAGATACAATGAAGATATTTTTGGATTTTGCTGAGATTTATTTTGATTGCTGGCACTTCACTTGCCCTCTATTTGCTCATGGATGTACTTGGTTTTTCTAATCCTTGAATTGTGCATGTAATTATGTTAATGCAATGACGAACTCGGAAGGTTTGACATTTGCATTCGAGTTTGATTGCTCGGTCAATGAATCTTGCTTATTTACTATTTTGCGTGGAGACATGATTTTAACAAGTTGATGTTAACCCTCCTGTGAGAAGGAAAACCTGTGAGCTCAAAATGTTGAATGCGGAAATTTTAGATGCTAATGGAAAGATACTTTGAATTTTGAAATGCCTTTATTTACGGAAATATTAATGTCTAGATATCCTCGCATTAATCAATTGATAGAGTAATCACTTGTTAAATTTATTTACCTGTCAGTTGCAACCCATTTCCCAATCTTTAACCTTAACCAGCTGGGCATATTATTAATGATCATAATTAAAATCGTGTGCTTCGGTAGTTTGGCATTCAGGAGTTTTGAATGAAAAACAATGGATATCTCCCGAAGGTTGAATTCACGAAGTGATTACTTATCGTTAATCTCGACTAATTAAACCTACTTAATTCATTAATCTTTAGTGTTTTATTATCATGATCACAAGTGCTTTAGCACTTTAGCACTTCGGCATTCGGGAGTTTTGAATGTAAAATAATGAATATCCCCCGAAGGCCGAATTTGCGGGGCAATTAATCAAACCCTTCTAAGTACTTCGAGACTCTGGAACTTCGGAGCTCCAGGTGTTTGTGAGATTGTATGTGCGGTGAGTCTTCGACAGTTTGACATTTAGGAGTTTTGAATGCAACAAAATGAATATCTCCCGAAGGTCGAATTCACAGAGCAATTTAATCAAATCATTCTAAGTACTTCGGGACTCCGGAACTTCGACATTCGGGAGTTTTGTATTAAAAATAATTGATATCTCCCAAAGGACAATCTCCGGGAGTGATGTGGCAGTGATGACATCATTTTTTATGGCGTGTCATAAAAGAGTGAGTGACACATGTCACATAAAATCGTGCGAATGATCTGACTAAAGTGCCCAAAATGAGTGCCACGTGTTAGCTCAAAATGATTTACAGGTGGCCTATGACTCATCAGTAGATTTATTTTTTTTAAATACTTTCACGGGAACATGTCTCTAGGATTTTGGAGCTTTGCAACTTCGGGGTTTTTAGATCTTTAAACACCTTGAGTTTGAAAATCTCGAATCACAAAGTCCCAAAGTAACTTTGTTGTTTTCTTTTGTTTAAACCTCATGCAACTTTAGATCCCTAAAATCGCGAGAGCCATTGATCTGGTCGACTAAAAAATTTAAATGGATGGAAATGGACGCGCCATGTCAAGATATAACAATTATATTTTTTATTCTAAAAAGAACGATATTCCTAAGTTTTTTCGTAATTTATTTTTAAAAGATTAAAAACAAAAAAATATTTCGAAGTTTTAATGTTTATTTAAAATTTTCTAAAGTGTTCTAACATAGGCTCCATCTGGGGATTGTGGCTCCCTTTGAGGCACGAAAGAACAGTAGACCATGTGCCTTTATTGGGTAAATGGAGTCATTATTTCTTCTTTTATTGAAAAAAAATGTTTTCTTGTTTTATTTAAAATTTAATCATATATAGAAAAATGAACATAACCATATATAAAAAGTCTTAAAGCATACTTGATGATTGATTTCAATCTAGGATAATAAGTGTTTTCCTTCCTTAAAATTGATTCCAGAATTGTTTAAGATAATCAAAGTAATTTTAACAAAAATATCATACTTTAACCGATTATGTTTGCTCTTCAAGGTTATACAAATGTAAAATATGTTTATTTAAGGAATCCCAGTTGGTTCAAGATATAAATATGATTGAAATAGAACTAAATAATATAGTATATTATATAGATGTGTAAGACAACCTTACAAATATCATAGATATTGCTTCACTGCCAACGAGCTTGTTCAGTACCCAGTGAAGTTGTCCATATCTCTTTTAATTGAATTTCCTTTCACCACTTCAAAGAGCCAAATTTCATTTAACTAAGATGAGGGTAATCAATATATGAATTTCCTTTCATCATCTCTATTTGGACAAGATGGGGGCAATCAATTTGTGAATTTCCTTTCACCATCTGTCTTTGATATTATTATTTTAAAGTGGGGGCAATCAATTTGTATATAAAATACAAGGGATGACATTTGTTTAAGATCTTGATAAAAAGAAGGTCTATCCACAATCTCAAGAATACTCTGACATTAGTTTTTCTTCCAATTATAAGTATACCTTCACCTATAGGTAAATTTTGGGAAAGTTTATTCATTTCAGGGATAATCCTTGAGCAAATTCGTCAACTAAAATATGATATTAGAGCTAAATTTACTAGGATTAGCCTAGACATACTTTTTCAATTAAAATTAAAGAAACATAAAAAAAAAATTGCCCAACCTGTCTTGAAAATATGCTTCTAAGTTTTTAGTTTTAGGCTAAGTTTTATCATTTCTACAAGGATCAATATGATGAGAAAGAAAAAAGAATATTGATTATAGAAAGAACTAGGGAGAGAGGGAGAAATAATTATATCAAACATTCAAACATCTTAATATGAACAATCGTAAATTCACATGAGTTTTTGTGTTAGATGAGACTTCTAATTTACTCTATCCCGCAGTCACTTTCTAATCGTTTTGATTTTTTATATTTAATAATTTATTTTCGTATTAGAGATGATCTTATACCCAGTCAACATGATGTTTTAGATTGTATTTTACCCACTTCTCCAATCTTTTCTTCAGATGATGACGCTATCTTTAATTCATGGGAAAATATCCCTCATATATATATATATATATATATATATATATATATATA
>JZKD02S1752199.1:304495-322419 GCA_000966675.3 Picea glauca | reverse complement strand
TTGTACTAGTGCCTCGATTGGGCTATGGAGTCATGTATTCTTTTGATCTACTGCATACCGACTACAAACTGAAAACATATTGAAAACCACAGTTGCACACTAATGCTCAAAATCGAGATTATTTATATACAATTCCTACTCTCACTAGTTTGACTGATCTTCTCAAGTATAATAAAATTTCCAAATCGGCCATGCAAATATCTGACTAACAAATTTAATTATACTTCCATCCTCGAGCACAAAAGGAATTGAATAATTTGCAAAATTTAAAAAATGTTATGGGAGCACATACTTACAACTTTGAATATCTATCTTCAAAAAGTCGAAGACAGAGAGTTTCTTTCTCCATTTAGACTCCATGTAAACTACCATAGGATCATAGAAATGAAAATAAATAAAACTTTTGTAGTCAACCCATACCTCTTTATGCGGCTCAAAATGAAAATGCTTATTTTCTCCATTGTTGGTCTTCTCTTTTTCCATCTCAAAAATGTCACATTGAGGCTCATTGATTTCTTGTATATGATTCTCAACAGCTAGTGATGAAGACAATATTATCTCCTCTAATAAATCTTCATTATATCCTTCATTTCCTATCCAAGAGTCTGCTCCATAATCATCATATACATGTTCACTGTTCTCATAATATTGCTGATAAGTTTTGTGTTGAACCACACTTTCTGAAGAAAATAATATAACTTGTTGCTCATCAATTTTAAGATCACTTTCGTCAAACAGAGGAGGATTGTTGTGAGGTTCAATACATGTTGGAAAATAAACCTGCTCCAAATCCTCTGGATACTCATCGTGTACAGGCTGATCATAACAAATTTTTGAATCTTGACTTTCAAAAATCTCCATTTCATGATGCTTTGGCAATGATGACTGAATGTTAGCAGTCTCATCTTCATTTCGAACATCACATACATATGAGACGATTTCAAGTGTATCTTCGCAAGAATCTAAATCAGAAGAAGCTTCACGATCCTGCAAACTTTCATATGCATTCATTTCAAAACTTTCCATAGGTACTTCTTCATTTTTGCTTGCAATAATATCTTCTTTTTCTTCACTGTTGCAACAAATATGACCTTCATTAACATTTAGAGCGGCCATGACATCATCATCATGAATGTAATCAATGGGATCTTCTCTCAAGACCAAAGAAGAAGAGAAGGATTCATATAGATCTTCATCAAATTCATCAACAAAAGGATCTCTTTCATCCATATCATAAGAAGGATAGGTTATTGATTGTGAAATATAAGATTCAGAGATTTGGCTTTGTTCAGAATAAAAAAGGATTATACCTTCTGAAAAAACTTCATGAACATTTATATCAGCATTCATCTGAGATATTTCCTTGTAGACAAACAAATCTTCCTTGTTTTTACTAGTACAACAAATATGGCTTTGATCTGCTTGTATGTTCTCTAGATCTGCCATGATTTCTTCATTCTCACTTGCAAAATTGTCATCTTCATTCTCACCAAAATCAACTTGCAGATCCTCATGTTTTTCATCTTCTTGATCTGCATCAAGGGAATCTTCTTGTGTTTGATCACAACCAGTATTATGCTCTGATTCTTCATCAACAAATCCTTTTCCATGATGATCATCTTCATAAACTTGTTGTGAGAATGTTATATTACAACAAGTTTCTAAAAGGAGCTCTGATGGATATTCTTTTGCAATATTTATTGAAGGCAGCATGAAATTCTTTCAAGGATGAAATACTAGAATGAGGAAGTGATTTATACCAATCACGAGCATTTCCTCCCAGAGAAAACATGAACAGTTTCATGAGGACATCTTCATGATGAATATCCAATTGATCCATAAGATTATGAAACTTAAACAAATGTTTTGCATGATTGTCATCTTTATCCTCTCTAAAATTAGGAAGATAATCTTCCCATTCTTTAATATTAGGAACAACATTTGGAAAACTAGAAACAACAGAAAAATTCAAAGGAGAAAACCTTGCAACGATTCGACTAGCGAATGAACTTGACATCTAGATACCATTGGAGTCGCCAATGAATCATTTGGATTCTTCGAACTAGGGAGTCGCCAGGTGAAAAATGAAAAATGAGCCTTATCCTTGTGTTCAATTCTTATTCACCATCAAAAATCAAAACTTAAACTTTGTCGTATTCCCAGGGAAAATAGTTTCATTTATTCGGTCCCCGACAACGGGACCAAAAAGATGTTGTTCCTGAGATTGATTATAGGCTCACAGAATAATGTCAGGCATCCAAAGATTTAATAAAATTGATCTTGTAATGCTTTTCTACCTTCAGTTTTAAGATGCAACTTCAAATGAATTTTAATGATTAGAAAACACAGAGGCAATATCTCTTCCTTCGAGTCTTTTTAAATTTTGATATTATGAAAAGTAGAATTGATTAACAAAGACTGTTAAAATAAAGTAAGGTATCAAATACAAATTAATCTTACCTTATCCGAAGTAGAAGAATTATGAAGGAGTCCTTGATAGTTGATTTAAAATGAGGAAAATTACACAGATACAGGTCTTGTTTTACTTACAGTAATAACAGAGGAAAAACTGTAACTGAACAAACTTCTAGTATATAGACCACAGTAAATGTATTACCAAATTTTAGTCTTTCAATCTTCAAGAGCCATTGGGTGAAGAAAATATGGTTAGGAAATGGAAATACACAGAAAGCACATAACTCAAGGAAATGAGATGTAGAATATTTGTCTTCTCTTTCTAATTGATATTCAGTAAGTTCTATTTTACATTCGGCAAGAAGAAGCCCTACATTCAGCCAGAAGCAGCCTAGAATAGATCTTAGATCTGTTTATTTATAAAAATGTCTTAACCAAAAGTAGTTAGACATTCCACATTCTTCGATCTCAAAATAGAATACAATCAAAACTAAAAGATACAATGAAAATATTTTTGGATTTTGCTGATATTTCTTTTGCTTGTTGGCACTTCACTTGCCCTCTATTTGCTCGTGGATGTACTTGTTTTTTTTTATCCTTGAATTGTGCATGTGATTTTGTTAATGCAACGATGAACCCGAAAGGTTTGACATTTGCATTCGAGTTTGATTACTTGGTCAATGAATCTTTCTTCTTTCTTGTTTTGCATGGAGCCATGATTTTAACAAGTTGAAGTTAACCCTCCTATGAGAAGGAAAACCTGTGAGCTCAAAATGTTGAATGCGACAATTTCAGATGCTAATGGAAAAATACTTTGAAGTTTGAAATGCCTTTATTTACATAAATATTAATGTCTAGATATCCTCACATTAATCAACTAACAGAGTAATCATCTATTAAATATATTTACCTGTCGGTCGCAACCCATTTCCCAATCTTTAACCTTAACTAGTTGGGAGCATTATTAATGATCATAATTAAAATCATGTACTTCGACAGTTCAACATTCAGGAGTTTCAAATGCAAAACAATGGATATATCCCGAAGACCAAATTCACAAAGTGATTACTTATCGTTATTCTCAACTAATTAAACCTGCTTAATTCATTAATCTTTAGTGTTTTATTATCATGATCACGGGTGATTTGCCACTTCGACGCTCGGGCACTTCGGCATTCGATATTTTTGAATGTAAAATAATGGATATGTCCCGAAGGCCAAATTCGCGGGGCAATTAATCAAACCCTTCTAAGTACTTTGGGACTCCGGAACTTTGGAGCTCCAGGTGTTCGTGAGCTTGTATGTGCAGTGAGTACTTCGGTAGTTTGGCATTCAAGAGTTTTGAATGCAACACAATGAATATCTCTCGAAGGCCGAATTCACGGAGTAATTTAATCGAACCATTCTAAGTACTTCAGGACTCCGAAACTTCGACATTCGGGAGTTTTGTATGAAAAATAATGGATATCTCCCGAAGGACAATCTCCGGGAGTGATGTGGCAGTGATGACGTCAATTTTTATGGCGTATCATAAAAGAATGAGTGACATGTGTCACCTGAAATCGTGCGAATGATGTGACTAAAGTGCCCAAAATGAGTGCCACGTGTCAGCTCAAAATGATTTATAGGTGGCCTATGACTCATCAATAGTTTTATTTTTTTTAAATACTTTCACGGGAACATGTCTCCGAGATTCCGGAGCTTCGCAACTTCGGGGTTTTAGATCTTTAAACACCTTGAGTTTGAAACTCCCAAACCGCGAAGTCCTGAAGTAACTTTGTTGTTTTCTTTTGTTTAAACCTCACGCAACTTTAGAGCTCTGAAATCGCGAGAGCCATTGATCTGATTGACTAAAAATTTTTAATGGATGGAAATGGATATGCCCTGTCAAGATATAACGATTATATTTTTTATTCTAAAAAGAACGATATTCCTAAGTTTTTCGTAATTTATTTTTAAAAGATTAAAAACAAAAAAGATTTCGAAGTTTTAATGTTTATTTGAAAGTTTCTAAAGTGTTCTAACACTAAGTAAAATCATATAGCCAATGCAACCATTACATCATCTCATCAACACAATGTGGTTTTTCTTTGTGTTTTTCTATGAGTCGAAACAAGGATGCATCAAAGATCAAACATTCATAAATTGGAATCTTCATCATTGCTTGGCTAGAAATGGAAGGGGGATACTGCAAATGGAAAATAACACCAAGATCATGCCAATATTGGAATGCATGATTTCAAGCATGATCTATCCAATGGTGGATAGGGCTCATGTAACCATCATCTATGAGATGTGCATGGGATAGCCTATCCTCAAACCACAAATCTCCTAGATGCTCCAACTTGTGTCCTTCATGGAAGTCATCCCCTGTACCCTCAATAAAAAATGGTTTAGGTGACACCAACAAAAATCTATAACAACTTTCTTCACTTCTATCTAACAAATATGAATATGAACATTGAGGCAAAGCATTATATTTGAAAAAAAAATCCCATTCATAACCTAGGGGTTGAAGCCCTCTTTAGGGAGGCTAAAAATTTATTTAATAAACAACATATTGAAAACACTATTTCCCTAAACATAGTGCATATTGTAAAACACATCCTTCTTGACGATTTTTCATAGACAAATTGGGAAATAAAATAAACCACCATTGGCTTGAAAATTTCTTCGCTTTTTACATCATGAAAATGTTCCTTATAATTTGATAAATCTTCCCTATTGATGAGCTCATATAGTTGTCCATTAAACAAGGAAAATACTTCACATACTTCAATTATGTTTGGTTGTCTGAGAGACATTAAATCAACAACTTCACCCTTCAAACTTTCACTTTTATTCTCATAGATGGGACCCTCATATAAATACCTATAATTCCCATGCCATTTATGCCTTACAATCTAAAAAAGGGTTAATATCTTCATAATCTTGGCTGCCATGCTCTTCTTCACATATGAAGTGAAAGCACTTGAATTTTTTTTACCCTCCAAGGGTTTCTCTACAAAATTCTCCCCCTTCCAAATCATCAAAATGATTCATTGATGAATTTAGAAACTTGAAGGGTAATGTAGCTTAACAAACTCATATATTTAAGGGAAGTTGAAGAAATGCTTGAATATCTTCATAAGAGTCTTCACTGGTATCTTTTTCGAGAGCGGCCACAATGAGGCCTTCTATTGGTCCTCATCATTTTGATCAATGATATTAGGTGCTTTTATAGTGGGGTCTTCATATTATTCTTCTATATAGTTACTATCCCAATACTCATGGAATGATTTAATGAACCCGAAAAATGAAGTTGCTTCACCTTTAATAGAATCACGAAACCAATCATTTGTAGTTCCTACCAAGCCATGTGAAAACATTCTCATCATAGCATCTTCATGTTCTACATTAAGCTTTGAAATATAATCCTTAAAAAACACAACATGATGTGTTGCTACATGAGTGTCCCCACAAAACCTTGGAACATGCTCAACCCATATTGGAGGGTTCTTATTCAGATATCCAAAAATATGCAAGAAATATAAAGGGGAAAACACTTTGGCATACAATGTCTCTTGGAATGTTGCCACGTTGTTCTTATTCCAAATATCCAAAATAAAATGATGATACAAAATATGAAAAATATATCAAATTCATACATTTTCATACCCATGGTGCATTAGGGGAATTTTGAGGTAAAAATTGGGCCTCGAAATAAAGAATGTACCATTGCAATAAACTTTAAAAGAACCAATAGGATTCAAGATAATGATGTCAACCATAAGGGTAAATATTTTGGAGGGAAAGTAAGAAAACTACTTTTATTCATATTTTTTACTTATCTCATTATAGGTTTACTCAAATTTCAAGTGTAGATAGTCATTGGATGCGAAATGAAATTATTCATCCAACGAGTACTCACTAAGTATATATGCACATTTAATTAGTAGTGAATGTGGATCTAAAACTCTATGAGATTTCCATGTTGGATCAGGAAATTGAGGAGTAGGTCCTACCTACCATATAGGACTTAGCATGATAAGCTCAAACAAAGTTGGTAAAAGATACATTTTTTAGAAGAAGTCTTGAACTACTAGACAAGGGCATCATGACCTTTGGAGGATTGGGTTGAAAGGACAACTTATAGGGAAGGAAAAATGGTACTCCGAGGAAAAGGTAGAGGAAAACATTCCTCACCTCATTTAGTAAAACATTTTGGGGACCAAAAGCCTCCCTAAATGGGGAGGTATGATCCAAAATGGATCATTATATAATTTGTCATCTATCTTGGTACTTTTCGAGGGAAAAATTTAAGGAATTGTCTTGCAAGGCCCATTTCAGTGGTAGGTCTCGGTTTGGAAATTTGGGGTCCGGAACCTTCCAGAGCCATTTGAGGCATCAAACGACACTTTTTTGGGTAAAACAATTGTGATCATATCCCCCAACCCCTCGATGTTATTCTACACACCAAAGACCTTTCCAATAGTGTGAAAATCACCTCAATCAGAGCTCATATGCAAAACTTATGCCTCTAGCAAGTTGACCTACCTTATTGACCACCATGGTACCGAGTGGATGTCGTGTCAACCCCCATTACTTGCACATGTGGGGATAGTCACGTGTGGAATTTCAAGAATACTCTAGAAGGTCCAAAACCATAACACTAATTGAAGGTTGATGCATGCATTGACACTAACCCTAGATGACTATGAGACTATGCTAAATATTGGGCTACTAGGAGGAGAGGGGGTCACATTCTTTTAGCATTGTACTTGTTCCATAATTGAGTAGAGCATCTAGGAGTGGGATTTGAATGCATAACATAGGAGGAAGAAGATTTTGTAACATCCATCCAGGTCATGGTGTCAAAGTCAACTCCATAATGAGTGCCCCTTTCTTTGTATTTTCATGTTCATAATTGAAGCAAAGAGAGCATAGCATAGACCTCACCTTCTAATTGGATTTTCTCATGTTTCATGTTTTTTTATGATACATCTTGTATTCATTTATGTAGACGATGTGTTCATTTATGTGTTCTTTCATTTTCGTATTTTAGTTATTTCCATAAATTTGAACAATAAACTAATAATAATAAATATGAAATCTAAAGAAATAAACCCATATAATAAAATATTTCAACATAGCACAAAATTTATTGTGACAAATTTTTTAATAGAATATCCACAATAGAGAGTTTACATATCAATATAACTAAAAATAAAATAGAATGTACCATATCATAATAGGATCTACCACAAGTAATTAACATTTTTAGCTTATAAATGATAAGTATATATAAAAAAATCACGATAACACAAACAATATGATAAGTTATAAGATCAATGATACAAAAGTAAACTCTAAGAAAAAACATTGAACTAAAATTAGAAAACACTTTTGTCAAAATTAATAGGATTTACCAGAAGTAATTAATTTTTAGCTTATAAATGATAAGTATATATAAAAAATCACGATAACACAAACAATATGATAAGTTATAAGATAATAATACAAAAGTAAACTCTAAGAGAAAACATTGAACTAAAATTAGGAAACACTTTTGTCAAAATTAATTGCCCAAAATTATATATACAATACAATGCAATTATTACAATAACTATATGCATTTATTACAATAACTATATTGCTATGTGTAAGGCTCAAAGACTTAAATAAAAAATTATATAACTTAAATTTTAATTCAACAACTATATTGCTATGTGTAAGGCTCAAAGACTTTAATAAAAAATTATATAACTTAAATTTTAATTCAGTTCATACAACTCTCAAAATCTATATACAATTTATGTAACAATTTTTTATAATAATTAAAAAAAAACCACAATATTATATTGCTATGTGTAAGGCTCAAAGACTTTAATAAAAAATGATACAACTTAAATTTTAATTCAGCTCATACAACTCTCAAAATCTATATACAATTTATGTAACAATTTTTTATAATAATTAAAAAAAAAAACAAAATATTATATTGCTATGTGTAAGGCTCAAAGACTTTAATAAAAAGTTATATAAATTAAATTTTAATTCAGCTCATAAAACTCTCAAAATATATATACAATTTATGTAACAATTTTTTATAATAATTTAAAAAGAAACACAATATTGCTATAAAATAACGTCATATATTAGATGTACAATTTATGAAATTTTTTTTTTTTATGATAATTTAAAAAGAAAACAAACACAATATTGCTATAAAATAACTTTATAGATTAGAATTTTCTCTCAAAAACTATTATTCATTAAATAAGTATAGATACAATTAATTTTTATTATTCATGGAATAAATATAGATAAAATTAATTTTTAATATAAAAATAAATTAACTGAAACCGCGTTATATTTCATTTAACTTCATATATATTTTGATATTGCATAAACCATTATAATATTATTATAAAAATAAATAACAAAAAATTCAATACAGTATTAAAGTAAATATTTTTTTTTAAATAAAATGAATTTCATTAATATATTTAAAGTAAATAAATTTTTATTTTGGAAAAAAATAAATATATTTAAAGAAATCAAGTAAATAGTTTATTTTTTTAAATAAAATAAATTTTATTAATATATTTAAAGTAAATAATCTTTTATTTTTTATTTTGGAAAAAAATAAATATATTTAAAGTAATAAAGTAAATAGTTTTTTATAATAAAATGAATTTCATTAATATATTTAAATTAAATAATCTTTTATTTTTTCATTTTGGAAAAAAGATCTCATTTTTTCCCAATATCTAATTCTACGTTTAAGGAAAATATAATTACATTTTGTAACACTATTATATAACTTAAAGAAAAAGTAATGATTTATAAATCATACTTTGACTTGTATCATTTGCCTAAGTTTTCGCAGTACAATGGACTAAGCTAACCCATGAAATTCCCAAATTCCCACAAAAGGGACCTTTAGTTCAAATGATATTTCCTAGTGGGTTCGATTGTTTGACTAGTTGAAGATGCGTGTTCGACTTGAGTTGTGAAAGCGCTTACGCAGCCACCTTTAGTTCAAATGATCTTTCCTAGTGGGTTCGATTCGAGCTCGACTTGACTTGTCAAAGCGCTTACGCAACCACTTTTTTATTTGTGGGGATACAAAATGCCCACGTATCAACGTGAATATTATACACATTGAACTCTAAAGTCAAAGTCAAGTCACCTTCTCTTCCTCGTTTGCTTGACTCTAAAAGGAAAATCCAGAATACATTATCTTTCAATAGTCTCTCGTTAATCGTTAAAGATAAAGAAGCGACTAGCGCAGATTCATATTGCCTTCAATTACAGAATGGCCCCTCCCAACGTATGTCATTGCAATATCATTCTATTCACTACAACATCCACATTATTTCTATCCTCAATTTTATTACTATCCACATTATTTCTATCCTCGATTTTATTATTATCCACATTTGAAGTTTACTCACTTTCTTATTATCTTTTTTTTTTTATTAAATATATATAAATAAAATTTCATTATTTGAAATTTACTTACTTTTCTCAATTGGTTTCCTCAATTTGTTGTGAACATAGAGATTATTATGCAAAAGTATACTTCAAGAGTTAGATGAGGATTTCCTTAGTTTGTTTTTTTTTTCTAAAAGAAAAAATTACTCAATTATATTAAAATATTATATGTTCTCATAAACAGGTACATTCAGAAATCAGAGTCAGATCAGCAGGCAAGGAGTCCATCTCCTTTAATTGGGGAATCTAATTCGAAGGTGAATGATGTTACCCTGGAAAAATAAAAAAGGAGAGATCTCATTCCGGAAAGAAGAGAATGTCGAGATATTTCTGCCAAAATAGTGCCAAGAATTCGAAGGAAATAAAAACAAGTGATGGCGACCATTAGAAGATTTTGATAGAATGTGAGGGTCCCTCGTGACCATCCATCCAATGAGTATAGATGATCAGACCTTTTTGTTTTTGTAGAGCTGTCTTGGATAGTAGGTCCGCTTCCCTATTGTACTCACAAGAAGTATGTGAGAAGATAAGCTTCTTGAAGTGGCGAAGTAGATTGTTGATACGGTCCATCCATGCCACGAGGGTAATTGATTGAAGCTTACCACTATGATTGAGCCAATCTATTACAACTTTGGAGTCGTCGATCAACTGAAGGTGTTCAATATTGAGCCGCATGGCCAAGTGAAGTGTTGCCTAGGCCCCCAACAGTTCTTCCCTTGTGTTAGTGCCTGAGCCGCAGTTGAAAGTCCACATGTATTGGGAGTTTTTAGTCAGTCTAATCAAGCCCCCTGCACCACTCAAAGCTCCGCTGTGTTGGGCAGCACCATCGAACCACCCCAAAGTAATATTCTCAGCAATGGAGGGGTTTATCAGAATTTTTGTTTTCCCTTTGTAAGGATATACTTCTTTCCAAGTCTGGTGAAGGCCAAGGGCTCTGTAGACAATTGAATGGATAGAAGGAGTAATATTATTAAATATCAAGTTGTTTATGTCCAACCAAAGATGCCAGATAACCAATGGGGCAGAAGTTTGTAGGAACGCTCTCTTGAAAGCCAGTGAGTAAAACAATCTAAGATGGATGTCCCATTCCAGGCAGAGGTGAGATGTATGACCTGTGCAATTAATTTCCAGACCTGTGTGGTGAATTTGCAGTGAATGAACAGATGTGTCACCGTTTTCGCTTCTTTAAAACAAAGCTGGCAAATATTTGGGCCAATCCATCCTTTCTTCAGCAGATTGTCCCATGTGGATATTTTGTTTTTGTTAGTAAGCCAAATAAACAACTTAACCTTTAATCAGATTTTCCAGCTCCATAAATTTTTGCACCAACCAGATGTGCTGGGAATAATTTCAGACTTGATGATTGATGAATATAAGTTTTGGACAGATATAT
Organism: Picea glauca; assembly: GCA_000966675.3. Lineage (NCBI taxonomy): Eukaryota > Viridiplantae > Streptophyta > Pinopsida > Pinales > Pinaceae > Picea > Picea glauca. Next base: position 311,132 of record JZKD02S1752199.1, on the reverse strand, counting down.
GTCCTATGCAGTCGCCGCCCACCCACAAGAGCCTGTCTGCACCATGTTGAAAGTAGATCCCTGATAAATTAAGGGTCTGACAATAAAGGTCCCACTCCTCTGCAAGATTGCGCGGAAGTTCTAGCGCGTCACTCAAAATCCAGCCCAGAAACAGAGTCCCCAAATTGTTGTGTATTGATGCTTAGAATAAATATTTTATGTTTTTTGTGTGTAGATGAGAAATGAGTGTTGGAGACAGGAAGGAGGATGCACCCATGCCAAGGACGCGATGTTGGTCGATCTTGATGGACTGGTCAGAACCAGGCAACCAACTAATCCAGGATTTGATCCACTGAATAACTTTATTCAGATTTCTCCATGTCTGTGAGACTGCCCGGGGGAGAGGAGGAGCCGAAAGGAGCCAAGTCGGTACTGAAGTAGAGGGAAGATATTTATCCTTGATAACCGAGTTCCAAATGCCTATAGAGCTTAATGCTCTCCAGAGTGTGTTGGTTGCCAGGGCATAGTTGAGTTTTAAGATGTTTCTAATGCCCCAACCCCCCATGTTTTTTGGCAAAGATAATGCTTCCCATTTGCAGAGATGTAGATTGTGTTTATCTTTACATCTAGACCAGAGAAAATTATAAGTAATTTTCCTGAGTTTATGCATGACTAGAGAGGGAATGGAAGCCAATGCCATCCAATACATTGGCTATCCTTCAAGAGTAGCTTTGATAAGTGTATATCTGCCTCCAATAGTTAGCCACCTGTTACACCAGTTGTTGATTTTTTTACTCACCTTTGTTAGTAGCCAGTCCCAATCCGAAGCCTTCTGGTGTTCAGCTTTTATAAAGTATCCAAGATAATGCATACCATGTGAGAGATGTGTGAAACTATGTGGGAAAATAGCCTTAAGGTGTTCAATATCCTGATCCTGAATATTGGCGAAATGGAAAGTCGACTTGTCCCAATTGATTTGTAGTCTTGTAGCAGAGCAGAAAAAATTTAAGATTCCAACAATTTCTTGCCACTCTAATGGATTGTCATTTGTCATTATAAGGACATCATCAGCAAAGAGGAGGTGAAGGATTTTGATCAGCCTAGAGACTTTGATCCTTGTAATTTTGCCTTCTGCCTGACTTTTTTTGAGGAGGAGACTTAAGCTTTCCATGACCAAGATGAAGAGTAGCGGAGAAAGTGGGCAGCCCTGACACAAGCCTCTGCCACTATTGTTATTGGACTAATCGATAGATGCAGACACTAACAGATCTCCCTAGATCCACCTGGATCTAGAACAAAACAAAACATGACATGACTCTTTCCCTAAGTTATGACCATTGAAATAGCTAATAAGGAGGAACATGTGACATACCTTTGAATCGCTTCCTTGGGTATTTGTTGCTCCCTCTTCGCTCCGGTGCTCTCGTGAAGTCAAGACCAAGACAACACAAACCAACCAAAGTGAAGATAGCTAAACGTATTCGATTTTCAACTTATGTGTATGATCAAGGAATTACACAATAAAGTAAGAATGACTTTATGGGAAAAGGACATGTTGCTGTATCATATTAATCGAAAGTAGAAGATACAACCTGATCGCCTTAATGTCGCAAGATTCCTTTCAGTGACTCTTGGCTCCAACACACACACTTGGTCAATCCTTGCATGAAGAAGATCCAATTTCTCTTGATAGACTTGCTAGAGTCTCCAAGCTTCTGTTCAAGCTGGGTTCTTCACACAGTACCTTCACCAATTCTCCAGTTAATCTTGCTTAACCTTTTCCATGAGAATCCCATCAATATATAGGAGAGGATGAGATGGTTACATGGATGAGAATGATCCCACCAAATCAGGGAAACCAATAAAATTATAACCATTCGAATGCCAACCCATTTTCTAGAAGATTCCCTTCTAGAACCATCGAGACTTCATCTTTTTCCAAGCTTGACATCAAGTTCTCACCCTAAGTATAGAGCACAGTGCGAGAAGTTCGCACCCTAGCTGAAGGTAGCCTGCGAGAATGGGTCATTCTCGCACCCTAGGCCATATGCAACCTGTGAACTCTCTTTAAAAACATGTTTTCTGGAAGGAGATGAATTCCACTTTTCTCAAGAGAAAGTTCTTGTTGAGAGCCTAAGTACACCATTGTTAATACACCATCTAGATGACCAAAATCATGGGTAACAGAATGCCCCCCAAAGTATGAGTCCGGAACCAGTGACAGCCGAAATACTTTGTAAACTGCGTGTGTGTGTCGGAAACCAGGAGCACACCTAATCGAAAACCTACAAACAACCAAGCATCTACAAAATATCATACTAGTTCTGAGGTAGGCATTCCCATACTCAGATCACGGACGGACGACACTGTAAGCATAGGTCATGGACACCAATCATACACTGTGGATCCATGCCGTCAAAATATCGCATAGCCACCAGGAATACACTGTGGATCTATGCAAGAAAATTCAAATTGAGACGACATAGCCACGAGACATACAAAGTGGATCTATGTGTCAGCAAATTATACATATTCCATCGCAACCTGGACCAAAGAGATAAGATCCAGGGTCTTCACTCCCATCACCCAAAAGTACGAGTCTAACCATGTGATTACATGTGTCGAAGTCGAACATGGTAGAAACCACTTGATTACCGGTCATTGATGAAACCGTTAACAGGTGCGAGAGAAATCACCATTAATGTCAATGACTCCCAAGGTACACTAGTACAATCCACCGAATGTGAATAAATGAGTTGAGGTCGAACATCCGACGGAATCTCCCGATCAGGGGTTAATGATGAAAACCCATTGTTTAAAGCGAGGAAACCTGCCATTGAGGCATGCAAGCTCCAAGGTACTAAAGAATTTCTAAGTCTTGTTTCCAGATAATGAGTTGGAGTCGACGAAACAAAAATCGTCACAGGAGGGCCTTGATGTATCCCCCATCAATGACACGAAATGAGTAACAGATTTTGAAGGTGAAACAAAGTATGATGTAAATTGGACCGGACACAGGGAAGACCGACACGGAGGGAACAAACAACTGCAGATGGCCAAATCAATAAAGGTTTCAGATGAACTTCTCTTGAACATATGAATGACACAACCAATGATTTGGCAGCATTGACTCAAAGACGACTCAGGATACGACCTTGTAGCAAATCGAATGAGAGACAAATGGATTTCCCAAACCGGCTTCAAATAATGAACAGGGGGGTGTGATGTTCAAGAGCGACACTTACTGCCAATAATATGATTATGAAAACACATCCCTTTCCCAAATTTCCCCTCACCATTTCTGACGAGTACCTCTTTATTTTTACGCAAGCTTGAGGAGGATAACATATGCTTGTTGATGTAAGCTCATCCTTCGGATGAGTCCCTCGGAGTATGTTTAATGAACCCTAGGAAGGAGTGGTTCGGTCCCATTACGAGTCTTTCAATGTTTATTTAACGAGTCCAAGGAGAGAAAACTTGAAGGTTTTTCATGATTATAGAGTCTGGAAAAACACTCAAAAGAGAACTCTCTCAATTCCTTTTTCATAAAATAGTCTGATGAGACCGAAAAAGAGATAAATTATCGCCCAACAGACGCTTTCTTCAAATACTTTAACGAGCGTGAAAAGAGCAAGGACGCTCGACAATATTTTCATGTTTAGAGAGTCTGAAAAGAGCTTAAAGAGGACTCCCAGGGGGTTCCTTTTTCGTATAACCTTGTTGAGCACGAAAAAGTGATAAAAGTATACTCGGTTGCATTCTCACGTATTTACGAGCACGAGAAAGAACAAAGACTAAGCTCGGTAACTTATTCTCATGTATTTACGAGCATGATAAAGAACAAAGACTAAGCTCGGGATTGTTTTCATTTTTACGCAAGATTTAAAACAAAACCAAAACTATGCTTGGGATAGATTTTAATTTTTACACAAGCTTAAAAACTAAACAAAACTATGCTTGGACCTGGTTTCATTTTTACGCAAGCTTGAACCAGCGGAAAACTATGCTTGAGGTAGGTGGTTTCATTTTTACACAAGCTTGAACCATATAAAACTATGCTTGGACTTCCCAACACAGAACACAGGGATGGTTGGTACTTAGCCCCCAGTTTAAGAAACTAGCGGCTCTACTTCAGCATGAAGTCCAAAGGTTGAGGAAAATGCCCCCCAAGCTTTGTTTCATCCAACTGCAAAGGAGAATAAAATGAAGCTTCAAATACTAGACGAAGGACTTGACTCAAATAGAGAGGGGGAAAACTATTTCATTTTTTAATGAGCTTGACATAGAAAAAACAACTATGCTCGTAACCTCTGTTTCATTTTTTAACGAGGTTGCCACAGAGACGAAAAAACTATCCTCGTAAGTGGTTTCATTTTTTAACGAGCTTGAAATCAGAAAACTATGCTCAAGGACCTCTGTTTCATTTTTTTAACAAGGTTGCCTCACAGACGCAAAAACTATCCTCAGAGTCGCTCTTCTTGATCATGGATTCCAAGAGGAAAATGCTCCGGAATGACACCATGTCAAGGGACAAAACTCAGTCATGGCCTCCAAGAGGTCTTCACTAGAAGGAAGAAACACACTCTGGAAGGACACCATGTCGAGGGTCGCGACAGGAGTAAAGAGATCGGGCTCTAACAACCCTATCGAACAGATCACCATGTCAACTACTGGATCTAAGTCATCAGAAGTTGAAGCCATGGGTGACAACGCCACATAATTGACCTATGATGGGGGCGATACCGTCTTCATATAAGAACCATTCAGGGAGGCAATCCAGGCGGGGTCAATGAATGAAAGTTGATCAACAGTCACAACCCGTCCATCGTGAGGGAAAGATATCACACGAAAAAGAGTAGACACGATAGCTTTCATGGCATAGACATAATCCCGCCCAAGGAGTAAAGAAAAATCCAAGGGGTCTTGGACTACCATGAAGTCAATAAAGACAGTTTTCCCTCCCAAAGTTACAGAAAATCGAGGAAGGGTCCCTAAAGGTTGACTAGTTCTTCTGTTAAAAGATAATAGATTTTGCGTAACCGGCGCAAGCGGAGGGCAACCCAAATCTTGCCAAGCAAAAGAGGACAAAATACTAACAGATGAACCTTCATCTATCAGTGTCTGAGGAATGTCTCGACCACAAACCTGTACTGTAATCTGGAAAGAAATGTGAGAGGGAAGACAAGGTCCAGTTAGTACACCCCAATCAAAATGGATGGCCTCATAACTTGGAGGGGGTTCCACGAGAGAAGGAGGAATAGCCCCTGGCATGGTAGATTCTGTATCAACGAGAAAAACATGGGTAGTATCGGGTTTAATCTCTAGCGGGAGAGTAGGATCGACCGATAGAGAGATCAAATCGACCACTAGAGTTTCATTCTCCAAGGAGAGAATGGGGTCGACAGATGGAAATGAATCGACCACTTGGATGACACTCTCTAATGGGAGAGTGGGATCGACTGAGGATGGGATCGGATCGACCGCTTTAGTTTCACTCTCTGAGGGGAGAGTGGGACTGACCGAGGATGGTATCGGATCAACCACTTTGTCAACTGGTTCAACTAAGGATGTGACCAGATTGACGACATGATCAACCGGATGGACCGATGAAGGGACCAGAGTGATCATTCCATCAACTATTGGAGGGTTGAGAGAAAGATTACGATAAGTAGCTGGAATTTGAGGTTGTGAAACAGTTATGTCTTCCAGTAATTTAGAGGCTTCTTCCATATGAGGGCAAAGGTGAGTTATATGACTCCCTTTGCATAACATACATGGGAATTTGACTCTACTTTTCTTCTTCCCGACGGTATCTTGACTAGTCGACAGGAAGTCATCAACATGTTGTTCAGAGGCTAATGACATGGGTTGGCAAGGATGTGTAGACCATGCTTCTATAACCTTGGATAGACCAGGGCAATCCTTAAGAAGATGGATACCCTTACAAATCCTGCAAGAGTACTTGGGATTACGAGTTGTTTGGGCGATCTTGACATCATCAACACTCTCAGCACGATTAACAGTAACTGGTTGTTTTCCAACATGTTTGACAGTGGTTGGAAGCTTTGACCCTTGTTTATCTTTCTTCTTCTTAATCTTTCGTTTCTTCTTCTTCTTATTCACCGAGTTACTAGCTTCAGAACTTTCACTCGACGAAGAAGATGAAACGGAAGGCGACCTTGCAAGCGAAGAAGGAGAAGAAGAACTTACTGGTGAAGAAGGTGAAGGATCAACATGAGGTTGATGCTCTTGGGGGGAAGTGCTTGTGACTGAAGCACTAACTGCATTCGGGATTACCTGAGTGGAAAACAACCATACCGATAATCCAATAGTGAGACCTGGAAGGCTCAAAGTAGCGATGTGAGGAGGACCCAATTTTGTTATCGGACAAATCGATAGGTGCAGACACTAACTGATCTCCCTAGATCCACCTAGATCTAGAACAAAACACACCAGAACATGACGCTTTCCTTAAATTTTAGATATTGAATTTACTAACCGAAGAGGGATGGATGACATACCGTTTAAATGTCGCTTCCTCTCTCCATCGCCATCCTAGCTCCGTTCCAATGCTCATACAATGATGATCCTGCAAAAGAACGCAACCAACCAAAGTGATAGTAATAGCATAAACTCAATATAAACCTATGTATGTGAT
>JZKD02S1752199.1:259581-275328 GCA_000966675.3 Picea glauca | reverse complement strand
CTGGATAATAATAAAGGAAGGACCTGGCAATTTCTCTGGTGGACGTAGCCCACACTGGGTGAACCACGTAAATCTGTGTCTCTCTTGTATTGTGTGTCTTCTGTGTTTTGATTCTACATTTGTTTTATTTTATTGCTCCGCGGTCCTGTTTTTCTAACATTGATTGCTTCAAAATCTCTAGAACAGGAGTTCGCAGTGCCAACCTATATCAACCAGTTCGTAGCGCCGGACGCTGTGAACTTTCCTGTAACTACTCATTTCGTTTGAAAACGCCTCAAAACATTCCAAAAACCATTCTCAGTGCCACCAAATGCTATAATAACATATGATCATGATATATGACTAATAATATGACACACCCTTAGATGAACATGATTTATCAAACATGACCATCCTCAAAATTGTAAAATACAAAAACAAGAAATTTTCAAAATTGATATGAGTTAAGGTGTTCATATTCTTCATTTTCTGACTCTGAAGCTCCTCATGGTGGAATATTTAGCTAACATATCCATATTCTTCTTGGCCAACTCCTCTTTGAAAGGTTGCAGCTCCATCTTTAGCCTTCTGATCTGAGCCTTGTAGGCTTTGTTTTGTCTATATAAGTTTCTGAGCTGCCTATGGAGGGGTCAAAACCTTTTAGCTATAAATTTGGCCCTATTAATAGTTTCATGATACATGGACATGAGTCCATTAAGATTCTTCTTTGCAACCAACTCACCCTTCTTCATTTCATCAATTTCAGCCCTTGCCTCTTTAAGCTGTATGTTGAGCCTCTTAAAAGTATGATTGATCTCCTTTTGGGGAGTGGTGGTATCAATGATTTCAACAGGCTTCTCAGGAGCTATGTATTTACCTTTCCTTTGGGTTGAAGCTCTTACTACACTGTCTTTCACAGGTATCTCTTGTTTGGATGCTCTAGTAAGAGGCCTCCTAGCTTTGACCTTGTCAGCTGCACTGGGTGAAGGAAACACCAACTTCCTTCCTTTCAAACTTGTAGCTTTAGTTGAAGGAGGCTCTACTGGACTGGGATCTGACATAGGTGAAGCTTCTCTCTGTAAAGACTGTGACGGTCCTCCTCCTTCATGATCCTTAGTTTCTTTATCACCTCTAGCAGTCTTAGTATTCTTCCTTTTCTTGTTCACTTCTGAATTTACAGTCTTGTCAATATGAAGAGGGCTTTGCATTTTAGACTGTGGAGTGGGAGAAACATTTAGCTGTAAGTGTGAAGAGGTAATAAATGTTTCCCAATCCATGTTTTTCTTTCTTAATTCCTCCATCACTGGCATCTTTATAAGGCCTGAATAGAAGACACTTGTATCAACTACTTTTGATTTGGCTTGGACCCTGTCAGACATTTTACCAATACTTCTAAACAGGTAGAAAGGGAGATTCATGGCATATTTACCTGTGAAGCGTAGTAGTAGCCTTATATGGTACTGATATATCATGTTGAATATTCCTTCATAGGTGAAGTATATTTGAATCACTTTCAACATCTTATCAAATCCCTCCAACATATGATTTCTTGGCACACCCTTTGACAAATTGTCTCCTTGGTATTCTGGTTTGAGGAATTCCTTTGAAAAAGAAGCATTCAGGGTCATGGCCTTAAACCATCTCTCACCAGTTTTAGGTATCTCAGTTGATGCTGAGATGGATAATTCAGATACCTCAAACTCCAATGTCCCAACCTTAGTTTTGGTCCCATCAAAATTGAGGGAAAACTCCCTAGCCCCCTCTGGGTTCCCCCTCTGCATTTTATGACAAAAATTAATGCAGTCTACTCTTTGCAAAACTTCCCTGATCAAGGGTTCAAAATGAAAAAGTTGCATGTCGTAGGGCTCTATTCTCACAATTTCCCCTCCTTTGTGAGCCTTCCTTTGATGTGGGGTATCCATTAATGTTGATTGTAGAAAAACCTTGCCACAAGATTTAATAATGGTTAGAGATGGAACATGGAAAACATAGGGTTACGGTTTTAATGGATAATCTTTCCCAATAGGCTAGTTCTAGGTTTCTCAACTCATTTGACCTCCAGGAATAGGACAAGGTATCTTTCAATCAAGAAGATGAATGGAAAGACTGTTAAAAAATATCATGAAGGATATCAGAACAGAACTTTACAGAACATGTCTTATCAACCTCAAACTTGTTCACATCCTTACTACTCTTTTTCAAAACTCAAGTTGACTTCCACAAGTGACTAATTTCACAGTGCAGACTGAATAGGAGTGTAATTGAATTGGTTGATCTTGCAGAAGACAGATTTGTAAAAGGTGCTGGAACAGAGGGTTCGCAGCGCCGAGCTTGTTGTACAGAGTTCGCAGTGCCAGAACAGGGTTTTGCAGCACTTGGGAAAAGTAAGAAAAGCAGGAGAAATGGATGGTGGGAAAAGGTGGCCTAATCCCAGGGATGCATCAGGCTTAATGAGCAAGTTCAGAGTATATCTAAAGGGGTTGGGAACTTGACAACAAACATATAAGATAGTTTGCAGCGCCCGTCACCAGTTTGCAACGCCCATAAGGAAAAAAAACTAACAAACTCTTTCATGTCCTTCAAATAGGGAGAAAATACTCATGGAGTACCTAGTGACCTTGAATTGGAAGCTGGTATATTTGAGGTTGAACAATTGTTTCTACAAGTAGCCTAACCTCCAACTCGCCTTCTCTAGCCAGTTCGCAATGCTGAGTTCGTAGTGCCCGTCTGTAACCCCAGTTCACAACATCGAGCTGAAAAATGCTTTGTACACTTGGAGAAAACAATTAAAAACAATCATGACAATAATCCTTAGATATTGGTTTAAAAATCAGCTTTGAAAACAAGGAGATCTTCAATTGACATGACCCATAAATGCAATGATGGCTATGAATGCAAGATGTACCTTTGAAAGCGTTGCTAACTCTCCTAGTGAGTTGGCAGCGTAAAGATCATAATTGATTTGACATCTTAACGAGTAAGGGTGAAAAAAGGATGTGTCAACATACAACATGAAGAAAGTGACATGTCAGGATGATGATGGAGAATTTTAAAAGATGTGACTCATGAAGGTGATTATCCAACAGTTATGAAAGCAAGACATGACTTAATGACTCTTTAGACCGAAGCCAAAGTAACCATAACTTATTCATACCAAAAAATTAAAAATGACTATGGAGAAGGGACATAAAACCTATAACTTAATGAACACCTATGACTCAAAATAAAAAAACTAAAAGACTTTTTTACCCTTGCAATTCTATGTGATAACATTTTCCTATCTAGGAACTATGGCTCAAGCATCCTATGACGAACCTTGTACCTTTGTCATTATTTTTGTACCCCAAATGTTTAGTTACTCTAAGTCTAGTGGAACAAACTAGACTCCTTCTAAAGGTCATTGGTCTCTCTTTTTTCCCTCAATCTTTTCCTTCTTGGATCTTGACCTTCTAACATGGAGTACAAAATTTCTTACTTTCATTTTCTAAGGGGTGAGTGATATGATATGGGGAGATTGTACCCCAAATAATTAGTTACTTTGAGTCTAATGGAACAAACCAGACTCCTTCTAAAGGTCACTGGTCTCTTTTTTTTCCCTCGATCTTTTCCTTCTTGGATCTTGATCTTCTAACATGGAGGACAAAATTTCTTACTTTCATTTTCTAAGGGATGATTGAGATGAGATGGGAAGACAAGGTTATATATTGTGGAAATCATGTTGTTTACACTGATTATGAGAAATAACAAGTGTGTTCCCTTCTCGTTTTGGAAGTGGGAAGTTTGTTTACAAACGTTGGAAATGTATTTACTTTTTTTTTTGGTTCATTTTGGTTATAATATTATTTTGGAAGTTTGTTAATGAACAATGAAAATGTCTTCACTTTGATTATAATATAATTATTTGATTAAAAATATTATGATTTTAAACTAGACAAATCAATGAACATTCATTGAAATAATAATATTGTTATTGGCATTCTTCTTATTGGGCGCCATTATCAAATTTGATTTGTTTTCAAAAAGAAATACCAAAGAAGTCTGTTTGGAATAACACAGTAGAGAAAACCATTCACCTTAACCCGAGAGAATTCAAATTCAATTTCACTCATTTGGTTCCAAACTTTATATTGACCTCCTCAAAGGTCAATTTAAAGAGTCATCTCACAAGCAACTTGAAAGAATTTCATTCTATTTATATGTTATCCCACAAGAAACTTGTATTTTTTTGGTATTTTCCACTAACTACTTATTACACTTCATGTTCTTATAGACTTTATAAATAATCCAAAAATAAATATAATTATGGGTCTTTTCCTTGGATGCCTAAAATATTCCTTTAAGAAATAAGGCTCGAGTTACCTTCCTAACAATGTCCAAGGTCCTGTGATCTATCCATAGTGCTAAAAGAATTCTAATGGTGCCCATATCCATACTTGGAAGCCAAATATCATATAGAGAGGTAATGTGTGGTGTTTTGAGCCCCCTAGAATATTCCTTTAGGGCCTAAGGCTCCGATTTCCTCTCTCAACCTTATACAATGTTGCACGACCCATAATTAGTACTCAAAAACTCTTAATGGTACCCATATCCCCACCCGAATGCCAAAGATACCCTCAAGAGGCCATGTGTGGTGGTTCAAGGCATTTTTCTTGGCCCTAGATGACTATAATATTATTTTAGGGCATAAGGCTCAGGTTTCCTTTATCGACTATGCCTAGGGATCCAAGACCAATACCTAGTTCCTAAAACTTCTTAATGGAATCAATATCCCCACTTGAAACTAAATATGCCCTTAAGAGGTCATGCATGGTGGTTTGAGGTTTCTTTCTTGGCCTCAAATTCCTAGAAGCCTCCTTTAGGGCCTAAGGCATAAGTTTCCTCCTCCTTCATGTCTAGGTCCCTAAGACCCATCACCAATGCTCAAAACATTCAAGTGGAACAAATATCACCTCTTGTAAGCCAAAGATCCCAAAGCAATGTTTTTCTTATGATTCAAGGGATAATTCATGGCCCTTAATCCCTAGAAATTACCATAGCTTCTAAGGCTCAAGTTTCCTCCCCCATCTATGGTTAAGGTCTCAAGATCCATACCCAGTACTCAAAATATTCTAATGGCACCTATATCCCCACTCATAGGTGAAGGATCCCCTTGGAGGGTCATGTGTGGTGCTTAGAGGCATTATTCCTACTTGGATTCCTAAAATATTCCTTTAGGAACTAACACATGGGCTTCCTCCCTTGACCATGTCTAGGGCCTTGAGACCCAAACATAGTACTTAAAAACTCCAAATGACACCCGCATCTCCATTCAAAGGTGAAGGATCACCTTAGGGGGTCATATGTGTTGATTTAAGGTGTAGTTATCGACCTTGGATGCCTAGAATATTACTTTATGGCCTAAGACCTAGGTTTCCTCCCTTGAATATGTTTAGGGCTTCAAGACTCATACCTAATTCTCAAACATCCTAATAGCACCCATATTCCCACTTGGAGGCAAAGGATACCCTTGGAAGGTTATGTGTGGTGGTTCGAGGCATTGTTCATGGACCTTGAGCCCTAGAAGATACCTTTCAAGAAGTAAGGCTTGGGTTTTCTCCCCCAACCATGTTTTTGGCCTTGAAAACCAAACCTAGTTTTCAAAACCCCTTAATGGCAGTCATATTCCCATAAAAAGGATCCCATCGAGAGATCATGTATGGTGGTTGAAGGAATCATTTGTGGCCCTATATTCTTAGAATATTTATTTAGTTCTTAATTATTAGGTTTCCTCTCTTAACCATGTCTAGGCCCCCAAGACTCATATATGGTATTCAACACCCCATAATGGCATTCATATCCCCACTTGAAGGCCAAATGTCCCCTGAAGAGATCATGTGCATTGGTTTGAAGATTCAATAATGGTCCTTAAGCCATATAAGCTTCCTTTATGACCTAAGGATTGGTTTTCCTCCCCCCACCATGGTTACGGCCTTCCAACCTATCCTTGGTTCTCCAAACCTATTAATGGAACTGATATCTGAACATGAAGGACAAGGATACCCTCTAGAGGTCATGTGTGGTGGTTCAATGAATCATTCTTGGCCATGGATGCCTAGAATATTCCTTTAGGGATTAGGGTCTGAGTTTCATCCCTCAATTATGTCTAGGTATCTAATACCCATATTTGGTGCCCAAAACCACATAAAAGCATTCATATCCCTTATTGAAGTCCAAATATCACCTTAGAGGCAATGCGTGATGGTTTGAGGTGTTGTTGATGGATTTTGATCCCTATAAGCTTCCTTCATGTCATAAGGCCCGAATTACCTCCCATCACCATGGTCAAGACCTTGATACCAATCAATGATGCTTGAAACCTCCTAATGGCACCCATATCCCTACTTGGATACCAAAGATACCCTTAAGAGATCATGTGTGGTGGTTCAAGACATTGTTCATGGCCCTTTAACCCTTTAAGGTTACTATAGGGTCTAAGGTCCAAGTTTCCTCCATTAATAATATGCAAGCCCTTAATACCTATGTTTTTCACTCAAAACCCCTAATGGATATCACACCCCATCTCATAGCACAAACATCCCTTAGACAATCCATTTGTTGTTCCTTGAGGCCTCATTCATGACACTTGAGTCCTAAAATATAAATTTGGTGCCTAAGACTTGGGTTTCCTCCCTCGACCATGTCTTGGGCCCCTAGACCCATCCTTGGTGGTGAAAACCTCCTAATGATGCCCATATCACGACTTGGAGTCCAAAAATCCCTTCAAGATCCATCTTGTGTAGTAGTTTGAGGCATCATTCATGGCCCTTAAGTCGTATAATATTTTTTAGGGTTGAAGGTCCATGTTTCCTCCCTTGATTATGGTAAAGACTACAAAATCCATTGTTGGTGCTCAAAACCTCCTAATGGTTCCCATATCCCCACTTGGAGGCCAAATATCCACTTGAGAGGTCATGTGGGGTGGTCTAAGACAAACTTAATGGCCATGGAACCCTAAATTCATTCTCAGAGCCTACGACCCATGCTTCCTCACATGAACCTATAGAGGGGCATGAGGCCCATACTTGATGCTCCAAACATATTAACAACACACATATTGCCTCTCAAAGGGATATCACTGCTACATTATTTTGGAACTGCTACAATTTACAAATATCACTATAGTAGTCTTACATAAAGAAACACTAGCCTAAGAGAGGGATATCACCTTGATTCCATCCATTGGGGGTAACTCAAGGATGGTTCTCATGACTTAAGACATGGTTCATGGGAACAAACATGGAAAAACTATGATATTTTAATGTAACAAAAACATGTGCATGTTTTGAGATACTGAAATGTGCACACATTTCATTTACATGCTCTTAGTTTACATGGAAGAAAATGCATGAGAATTTTGGAGGAATAGAAATGTAGAACAAAGGGACTCATTGTATGGAAGTTAAATTGTATTTTTTTAATTCAAACAAAACATCTATGCATTTTTGGGAAATAAAAACAAGTACATGTTTTCCATGGCATCAATTGAGTTTCCAAGCTCGAGGCCTCCCAATGCAAAAAGAATATTAAAACACAAGCACATTTTGGGCTTTCACAGTGTGAACAGTTTTTTTGAAACTCCAATTGCCACTTTTGAGACCATCTACTTCATGTACTAGCCTAATCCATATCCTATTTTACGCTAAAGATTCCTTTTGTGGTGCCTATATAGTGGTTTAGGGTCTTATGCATGGTCCAAAAAAACCTAAGAGAATTAATTTGGTTTAGGTATGTGGATTTTGGCCCTAAACCATTTATTAGGCCATAAGACCCATCCCTAAATACTCTTAATGGATGAAATCAAGACCATGATATACCTCTCTTAGGCCAAGTATTCTTTATACAGTGCCTTTCTAGTGGTTTGGGGCCACTACATGTTCCATGAATCTTGAAAGCAACAGTTGGGGCCTAAGTTTGTGAACCTAAATCATATCCTAGGCCATAAGACCCATCCATGATGTGCCAAATCTAAAATTTACAACTACATCACACTCATAGGCCAAAGATTCCCTACGTGAGGCATCTATGGTGGTCTTGTGCCCAAACATGACCAAAAACCCTACGCAAAACTCTTGGTGGATAACTCCCTAGTTTTGGGCTATGTAACTTAGTAATAACAAAACCAATTATTATTATTATTATTATTATTATTATTATTATTATATATTAATTATTTTCCAAGGTAAACCTCAAGGGGAAACCCTTGGGAACTTCCCCACATTTTACAGATGGCACCCAATGTAAACCCATTGGCGTTGATTACGACACCTAACCTAATAATGTCATCGAGTGAAGAATGCAACAAAGGTAGACAACCTGAGAGATCAACCTTGAGAGCCCCTATATGAAGCTCAAAGCACTCGACCATTTGAGCTACCCCATTGAGCTATTATATAATTTAATATATAGTTAGTTTACTATAATAATATTACAAAATTAATACATATTGTTACTATTATTATTATTATATATTATAACATATTGTTAATTACTATTACTATTTGTTACCTCTAAAATATGAACTCCAAAATATTCAAAGTCCAATCTTCAAGTACATACCCTTGGGAAACTTGAGAACGCCACTTTAGGTTGGATCTCCTCTGGCACAAGGGTGAATTCCCTTGGATAAAATCACTAATGCCTTCATTAATTCATATCTGCAAATCAAATTAGTGAAGTATATTGTTTTAGGATTTTACAATAGAAATTTGGTGGAATTGAAGAGGGCATGTGCTTTATCCTTATGGGATATGGAGTCGAGGCTTCAAGATGGAAAATATGCCTTAAAATGGAATAGAGAAATCAACAAGGTTATCATTCATAAACCATACCAATTATATCAATGAAATTAATGTCCATACTGAATGAAATGCTCATTAAGACACATATTCACCTCCAATAAACATCAACTGGTGTACCATACAATCATCAATGTAGAAGAGAATAACAAGACAATATTCAAACATGAATGAGTTGTTGATGATTGCATCTATGTGAGACATTCTCCAGCTTACAAACCAGTGAGATGTGGATCATTGTAGCTATGTGAGTATTTATCCATCTTACAAACCTAAGAGAAATCCCCTAAGAAGGGTACGTGGTTCCTACCTGAGACAGAGCTAGAACGTAGAGATGACCTCCTCCATTCAGAGAGTTGAGAAGAACTCCAGATGATTATCCAGTGGGAAAGGCGATCTGTTGAGTTAGATGTGCTTGTGGCTGAGCACAAGGTGAATGTGTGAAATCCCAAAGTGTTGGGTGCATCGTCATGTGAACATAAATGAATATGATGTATTAGCCTCCTCTAAGCAACAAAGTTGACGAGAAAATCCAGATGATTCTCCTGTGTGAGGCAGTGGGAAAGAAGATCTGTAGATTGGACGTGCATGTGGACGAGCATAAGTGAACGCGTGAAGATTTGGTTCTTCTATGTAATGCAGTGAGCCAGAGATATGGACATCCCTATGGATGTGCCCCTAGTGGATGAGCACTAGTGGGTGTATCAAATCCCTTTCTATATTGTTCAAGAGTCAGACCTGCCTGCAACCCTAATTGTAATGTAAAGGGTACAAGTCGGCCCCATCTTAATGTGATTAGTAATAAATGTAAAAGATAATTAAGTTGGTTAATATCAATTCTAATGTGACTTAGAGAGGTCGGCCTTGTTGTGCCAATAGACACTTATGTTGATAGGAAAAGTCTAATATAAGTAAAGGAAGATTCCCCATTGTGGAATCATATCCTACACACAAGTTTGGAAATTTCAGCAAGTACATCCTCTTGGGAAAAGTGCGCACCTCTCTTGGGCGCTAGTCTTCTAGGGTTTGAGCACCCTCTTGTGTGCTAAATATTATTGGTGGTGAAGGTCTTTCTCTTGAAGAATATAGCAAAGGATTTGGCTGGGTTTTCTTCCCTTGCCGAGAAGGGTTTCCTTGGATACTTCTTGTGTTCTTGTGCATGGTGTTTCTTCTTGTGATCTTGGTTGTTGCAACATTCTTGTTTATGGTTAAGACAAAAGCAAATTGAAATGAAATACATGCTTAACCTAGCTTATTGAAAAATCAACATGGTATCAGAGCATAGGTCTTGAAGATCCCATTGCACAAGCACTTTCCAGCCATTCTCTCTCACTTCTGCAGAAACTGTACGACCCTCCTAGGGTTCCCAGAAATTTCGTATGACCTACCCTTTTGAGATTTTTCAGCACTCAAAACTTGGATGCTAGGGATAAAAATAACATAGGAGTGTACAACCTCCTTCAACACACCTCCAACAAGTCTCAGATTTCATTTCTAGGCATTTTGATTTTTTTGGCTCTAAGGGTTTCTAGGGTTTCACCAAATTCTGCAAAAAAATTCAGAATTGTATTTCTGCAAACTTCTTGAAGAAGCTCTTCATCTCACCAGGGCTATCATATCTATCAAGGCTTATTGTTGGCACTCATAAGCCCAACAAAACCTAAAAGTTCTAGCCTAGCCTAGCCATTAGGTTTTCTAGCCTAGTTGACAAGGGTTTGTGAAGATGAGAAAAAGCATGATGGGAAGCAAGCTTGATGATTCAAGAAAGATCGGTTCTAGGAAGACATGAGCTCAAAGAAATGAAGACATCAACATCTTATCACTCTCAGGTATGGTTCCTATCAATGACAATACTTGGCTAATTGACAGTGGTGCCTCCAGGCACATGACTGGTCTTAGAAATCATCTAACACATTTCATTGAGAAAGAGACACATCTATATGTTGTTCTTGGAGATGATGTCAGATATAATGTGAAAGGAGTTGGAAATGCTACCTTCCAACTAGATTCAGATATGCAACTTAAACTAGAAGAAGTATTATATGTACCTGGAATGAAGAGAAACCTTGTCTCTATTTCGGCCTTGGAAGACAAAGGTTACAAAATTACTTTCTAAGAAGGAAGAGTTCTTACATGGCACAAAGAATCTCATATAAGCTCTTCCAAAGTAATTGGTGTCAGAGAAAATAGCTTGTACAAGTTGACCATCAAACCAGTTCAATCCTTATTACATGACACTATCATCTTGAGTGAGTTATGGCATAGAAGACTTGCTCACATTCATTATATAGCTCTTCTAGCTCTAGGGAAAATGGTAACAGGTCTACCAGAGATACAGATTCAGCATAAAGGTGTTTGCAAAGGTTGTGCCCTTGGAAAAAATGTTAAATGATCCTTTCCTAGCAGTGACAACAGATCCAAGGAAATCTTGGACTTGATACATTCAAATGTATGTGGGCCAATGACTGTTGCATCCTTAAATGGGTACTTATACTATGTACTCTTCATAGATGATCACTCTAGGAAAACTTTGATTTACTTTCTAAAGAACAAGGATGGAGTCCTTTCCAAGTTTCAAGAATTCAAAGCTCAGGTTGAAAACCTAACTGGAAGAAAAATCAAAATATTAAGATCAGACAATGGAGGAGAATACACCTCAGAAGAATTCAACAGTTTTTGTATTGAAGAAGGAATCAAGAAGGAGCTCATGGTTCCTTACAACCCTCAAAAAAATGGGGTTGCTGAAAGGAAAAATAGAACTATCATTGAGGCAACCAAAGCAATGATACATGATCAGAGTCTACCTATGACTCTATGGGAAGAAGCATGTATGACAACAGTATATGTTCAAAATCATAGTCCTCATCAAATCTTGAAGAACATTACTCCAGAAGAAGCATTCACCAAAGTGAAGCATGAGATCGAACACTTCAGAATATTTGGATGTCCAGTGTACCTTCATGTACTCAAAGAAAAGAGATCCAAACTAGAACCTTCATGAATAAAGGGTACATTTGTAGGATACAGTGAATCCTCAAAAGCATATAAAATCTACATCCCAGGTCAGAGACAAATTGAAGTAAGTAGAGATGTTACTTTTGAAGAAGAAGTAGCCTTCCATAAATCTAGAGAAGCTCATATGGAAATTGATAGTGAAACAATGCCTTCTCCCCCTTCAGCAGTTCAAAGGGAGACATATATTATTTCATATGAGCCAATAGCTACAGTTGATCCAGTTGCTACAGCAGATTCAGTTGCCCCAAGAAACATACCCAGAGATATCACAGTTGGACATAAAAGACTTGATTGGGCTCGATAAACTTTAGAAGAAGCAGAAGGGCATAAATCCCCGCAAGGAGAAACCAGAGAAATCAAGAGACCAAAAAGATTCTCAAGCTACCTTTCAGCCATGACCCACATTATTGACTCAGAGCCAACTTGTCATGGAGAAGCTTCAGGTGAACAAGTATGGCAAGATTCCATGACTGAAGAATACCAATCTATATTAAAAAATGATGTATGGGATGTTGTTCCAAGACCAGAGGGAAAGTCCGTAGTGACTTCCAAATGGATTTACAAAACCAAACATGCTGCTGATGGAAGCATTAAAAAATACAAAGAAAGATTTGTGGCCAGAGGGTTTTCACAAATAGAGGGAGTCGACTATGACGAGACTTTTGCACATGTAGCCAGATATACCTCCATTTGATCTATCATTGCACTACCTACATCCATGGGTTGGAATCTACATCAGATGGATGTAAAGAAAACTTTTCTCAATGGTGAAATTGAGGAAGAAGTTTATATTGAGCAGCCAAAAGGTTTCGTTGTACACAACGAAAAATCTCATGTATGCAGGTTGAAGAAAGCCCTATATGGTCCAAAACAAGCACCACTTGCTTGGTACGAGAAAATGGATGGATTTCTGATGAGTTTGGGCTTCAACAAAAGTGCAGCTGATCCCAACTTGTATTATCACATTGATGGCAATGAGTGTCTGATTTTGGTCTTATATGTGGATGATCGTTTCCTCACCGGTTCAGAGAGACTCATTGTTGAATGCAAGCAAGCATTGACTGCCAAATTTGAAATGAAGGATTTGGGCTTAATGCATTATTTCTTGGGACTAGAAGTATGGCATAGAACATATGATGTTTTCCTAAGTCAAGGAAAATATACTATGAAGATATTGAAAAAGTTCAATATGATAGAATGCAAATCCATGCCTACTCCAATGGCAATGGATTTAAAAAAAATGAGTGACATTGATTCAGGATATGTAGATCCACATTTATACCGACAGTTGATTGGATCTCTGATGTATCTGGTTAACACCAGACCGAACATTTGCTATGCAATGAATATGCTTAGCCATTTTATGAGCCAACCAAAACATACACACTAGATAGTTGCAAAACACGTATTGAGATACTTACAAGGCACAATTGGTTATGGCCTGAGATATGCATCTAATGTGGACTTGAGTCTGCAAGGATATGTCGATGAAGATTGGGAAGGAAGTGCAGTAGACAGAAAGAGCACCTCAGGTTGCTGCTTCACCTTAGGATCGACCATGGTTTCTTGGTGTACCAGAAAACAAAGCTCCGTGCCTTTAAGCACAACAGAGGCAGAGTACATTGCACTAGGTGTGGCAGTTCGTGAAGTAGTATGGCTTTGCAAAATTTTGACTAACTTGTTCGATCATGAGATGGATCTGACTACTATTCATTGTGATAACCAGAGATATGTAAATCTCTCCGAGAACCCAGTGTTTCATGACAAATCGAAACACATTGAAATCAAGTATCACTATATCAGAGACATGGTGCAGAGAAAGACAATACACGTGCAATATATTTCTACTCATGAACAAATTGCAGATATCTTCACTAAACCACTTGCCAAGACAAAGTTCGAGTATTTCTGTGAGAGACTTGGCCTAGTGGAAATGCCTCCCTAGGTGAGAGGGAGTGTTGATGATTGCAGCTATGTGAGACATTCTCCAACTTACAAACCTATGAGATGTGGATCATTACAGCTATGTGAGTCTTTCTCCAGCTTACAAACCTGAGAGAAAGCCCCTAAGAAGGGTACATGGTTCCTACCTGAGACAGAGCTGGAACGTAAAGATGACCTCCTCCATTCAGAGAGTTGATAAGAACTCCAGATGATTATCTAGTGGGAAAGGCGATCTGTTGAGTTAGACGTGCCTGTGGCTGAGCACAAGGTGAACGTGTGAAATCCCAAAGTGTTGGGTGCATCGTCATGTGAACATAAATGAAGATGATGTATTAGCCTCCTCTAAGTAGTAGGGTTGACGAGAAACTCCATATGATTCTCATGTGTGAGGCAGTGGGAAAGAAGATCTGTAGAGTGGATGTGCCTGCAGACGAGCACATGTGAATGTGTGAAGATCTGGTTCTTCTGTGTAATCTAGTGAACCGGAGATATGGACATCCTATGTATGTGCCCCTAGTGGATGAGCACTAGTGGGTGTATCAGATCCCTTGTTATATTGTTCAAGAGTCAGACTTGTCTGTAACCCTAATTGTAATGTAAAGGGTACAGGTCGGCCCCATCTTAATGTGATTAGTAATAAATGTAAAAGATAATTAATTTGGTTAATATTAATTATAATGTGACTTAGAGAGGTCAACCCTATTGTGCCAATAGACACTTTTGTTGATAGGACAAGTCTAATATAATTAAAGGAAGATTCCCCATTGTGGAATCATATCCTACACACAAGTTTGGAAATTTCAGCAAGTACATCCTATTGGGAAAAGTGCACAACTCTCTTGGGTGCTAGTCTTCTAGGGTTTCAGCACCCTCTTGTGTGCTAAGTCTTATTGGTGGTGAAGTCATTTCTATTGAAGAATATAGCAAAGGATTTGGATGGGTTTTCTTCCCTTGTTGAGAAGGGTTTCCTAGGATACTTCTTGTGTTCTTGTGCATGGTGTTTCTTCTTGTGATATTGGTTGCTGCAACATTCTTGTTTATGGTGAAGACAAAAGAAAATTGAAATGAACTACATGCTTAACCTAGATTATTGAAAAATCAACATGAACAACCAACAATTTCTTCATTAATAGATTTGATTACATCAAAGCATGAAAAGATCAAAAGATCATTGCAAAAGCCTTCTTCCTTAGCCAAAAACAACCCCCCAAAATGGGTGAAATGCCTCTAGATAAGAAGGGTATGCTAATACACCACAATGACAACCTTACACATCAATCCAACCTACAAAAAAGAAGAAGAAGATGGAAGCATAAATATAACATGAACCTTTTCCCTTTCCTGCAAAGAACCTTGTACTTGGCCTCTACGGGTTTTCTCCTCCACTTGAACTTCTATGTTGCAAATGAGAGTTATCCTTTTATAGCTTTTAATCTCTAACCACCTCTCAATAAAATATATTTAGAAAGTACTAGAAACCTTAATAAAATAGTATAAAGAAAATCCTAGAATCTTCTAGGAAGAGTCCTACCTCGAAATATGTAAAGATTTCCTTGGAGAATGCGAAAAGACATCTCAATGTTGAAATATACCTCAAAATATGTAAAATGCCCCTTGGATAGTGTGAAAGGACATCCTTAATGGTAAGACATGCATCAAAAAATGCATATCACCTCCAAACATGTAGAAAGGTACCTCAAAGGTGAGATATCCATCAAAATATGTAATAACTCCACCACATAAGAAAACACTCTCCAAATATGTAGCCATTGCCTCCAAACATGTAGAGATCATCCAAAAATGAAAATATATCATGGACCAATGGATCTCCACCAAAGCACCACTAGTGCTTTAATTACTTTCTGTTAGAAAAACAGGACCATGGAGCAATAAAATAAAACAAATGCAGAAACAAAACACAGAAGACACACAATACAAGAGAGACACAGATTTATGTGGTTCACCCAGTGTGGGC
>JZKD02S1752199.1:174619-186921 GCA_000966675.3 Picea glauca | reverse complement strand
TATTCCTTAAAACAGGTTTATGCCATTTGCATCAAAGTTTTATTATTAATTCCCCTCAACATAATCCCACTTTTGAAGGACTGGATATCATTTCCCAAAAGAAATGATAGGCTTCATCTGCCAGAGTCTAGTGTGATTCAATCTCGTTGGGTAAAATCCCAAGTAAATTTTACTCTGCATCCTTCTCCTCAAGGAACTTATGTAGATGATTTCCATACAACAATAATACTCAACAAATTCATCTTAGCTTTGGTAAACTAGTCTTATGACTATTATCCGACCCATCCAGGCCTGTGTTTGAATCATGCTCTGCTAGATAGGGTAGGGTAGGGTGCTCTCTCCCTTAAAGTTTTCTAAGAAAGAAAAATCACTTGACACTTTCATGATCCCAAGCAGGCCAAGTGTTGTTTCTCACTCAGATATCACTTTGTAACACACCCAACCCCTTATGTATCCTTTTAAGGGATGGGGCATAAGAATTTCCTTTTCTCAATCATCTCGAATCCTTGAAACTAGGATTACATTGCCTTCGATTTGACGATGGTTTTTCAACGACTATAAATTTGTCCAGATCCAAGTTCTGGAACGCAAGTTATGGTCCTTCAAATTTCTTTAGGCCTTTACCGACTAGGGTATTTCATCGCCATGTGGCACCCACGTGGTTCCCTATCACCTATATGCCACCTCATCATAGCATACAAAGACTTTCTCAACTAGAGGTCGACGCTTATCTAGCTCTTATTGGCCTATTAATTTAATTAAATATATCAAAGGATCACTTAGGATTATTAATTTTGATAAAATCCTAAGTCTTTGAACTTCGACAAGGTTCCTCAGCATCCTATTATGAACATACCCCAAAAACTATTGAATGTCAAAACTGCAGAGAGGGTACCACCTGTATTATGCCTTTCACAAATACAAGTAATTGTAGTACTCCACAATATAATTAATTATGCTTAATGCTTATTATAACATTGGAGTACGAAAAGATAGGTTTGAGCCTTCGACCCTTTTAACTTATTCATTCTATCACCCCAAACATTTGGAGTCTTGAAGCTACGTACTCCCAGAGCATCCACACTTACACATGAATGCAAATTACATACTAAAATAAGGACAAGTAGGTTCGGGCCTTCTGCCATTTTAGCCCAAGCATTCCATCACTCAAAACACTCCAAAGTCCCGAAGTTATGAACTCCCATCAACCATTAGATCAAGCAGGCATGATACAGGAGGAATACATTTGGAAGAAGACAAGGGTGACATGTGGCCCAATCAACTGGTGACACGTGTCAAGGTCCATTTGACACATAAGGTCTATGAAAGTCACAAATTGGGGTGACATGTGGCACACCTACTATGGGTCCACGTCACCCTAGGTGGCGTCAACATGCCACATCACTTTGGCCTTCAACGCTTCGACGATATTCTGATTCACCTACATGCAAACCTCCTGGAGTAGGAATTCATCGGAGTGCTTTACATTATCCTTTCACTAGTTGATCAAATAGTTATGAGAGGTTCCCAATGGATTCCCTAGATCAATGACTCATGTTAACTCTCGAGTTCGACGTTCGGGGTTTCTGGCTGTTTAACACCTTTTCTCTCCTAGAGTAGTTCAACACTGAATGACCACGACGTAGATCCAACGGTCAGGGGAAATCCTGAATAACCTCAGATCTATGGCTCGCATTACTTCGTGACCGAGAAGTGGATCGAGGTTTAACAAGGGGATGAATCCCATGATAACGGGTAAATGACCGCCAACTGTCAGTCCAACGTCAAGATACTGATTCGATAGGTCCTATTTTCTGCATTTAGTACACTGTAATATTCATTCACTCTGGAGCTCTAGACTCCCGGAGTCCCGAATGACTTAGCTCCTTTTTTAGTGTAGAAGAGGGTTCCAAGGTCTTGGTCCTATGGAACTTTGTTAAGATCTAGAGGCTACACTCCTAACTCTTAGCTGAAATTTTCTTAAGGCCATGGGAATGAGCCCATGGTCACTTGGACGACTGGCTTGAAGGAAGCGCCCTTCATCTATAGAGCTTAAATTCCACAATAGGAAAGGTAACTCAAGGAAATCAACAGGACTAAGGTAGTCCCGTAGAGTCTATATCGACTCTATGTCTGTGGATTTGGTCCTTGAGTAATCCCTTGAGGATTTTCCAACCAGTACAGAGGCCAAACTTGTCATCTTACAACCATTCAAATGTAGCAGTTTACAAAAGAAGAATAAGCATTATTATCATCAATTTCATGTGAGGCACATTTAGACACAATACAAACATTCAACCATTGCATTTCAGTTCAAGTACATAGGGTATATGAAGTACTTATCTGTATTTCAAGTTACAGCTACCAAAGTGACTGTGGGTGTTCGCCTTTCCACCCAGCCGTAGGCTCAGAGGAATTCACTCTTAGCACTCTGGCCACCTCTGTGCCAAGCCATGATATCACTAGGAAAACTTCTCTTTGTTTCTCAGGTCTTCTATAAATTATCCGATATCCTCTCTCTTTATCATAGCCTCTGTGAGGTTTATCATATGCTTCCTCATCATCAAACTTGTGACCTTATTTCTCTGGATAAGGAATGATATCTAGTCTATTAAACCAACAATAGACAATTCCTTTTTCTTTAAAACTCCATTTTTCTGGAAATAATAAAAGTCTCCCTTCTTCCTCATTGAGCTCAGGGCCTCCACGGGGTTTATTAGATGCCTTCCCAACTGGATTTCCTCTGTGCAAGGGAGTCCCTTCACATCTATATTGTCCCTCGACACCCTCTCCTTCCAGCATCAGTTTCTTTCCAACCAACACCAAGCCCACGACCCTCTTATGCTCTAGTCTGGGCTTTGGGTCTTCTATGCTCGAGTTCAAAACTCTTCCATGAGTTATCTGATCTTTATATTGCACACACTAGTGCATTCCTTTCAGTGATTCTCTTCCTCAAAGACTGAATTCCTCCTCTGGTTCTCTCCTGTAACCAGAATAGCTTAATCTTTTAGTTCTTCCTAAAAATCGAGAGCCTCACGCACTCTCCTTTTTGAATTGTCCTTAGACCCATTCAGGTGCCTCCGCCATCTTCCACCAGGAAGGTTCTGGACCTATATTTTTCCTTCTGCCAAAAGTAACTCATTTCAATCTATTCCTGCAAGAACGCTACCCTCTGTGGTACTTCGAGCTGACAATTTTATGTCTTCTCAACTATGCRCTCCATGCTTCCATTCATTGGGGTGGTTGGTGGTTCAACCTCCATTCTTTTATCATTAATTGTTTTTTCTTGGAATCAGGATGAGACTCATTATTTCAGCAAGGAGAATTGGGTCATYTTGACATAATGAACCCTCTCTATAGTTTCCTCATTCTTTCCTCTAGTGATATCATGGCCAGTACTTTAAGGCTTCACCCCCACAAACRGTTTTTGGAAATCTAAACAATAATACATTTACATTGTTCACATGCCATAAAATGATAATCRTAAATAATGATTAATTACAAGCTRGRGGAAACAGGGSTATTATAGAAGAGGGTGGGCTAGAGATTCTAAGGCTTCATTGAACTATTGGAATATAAATGAAGACAATCAAATTCCTAATGGTAAATCATATATCCCTATCATATTTAAATATAATATTTAGAATGACAATCAAATCGTTAATAAAAGAAAGTTGAAATACTAATAGTATAAATTCATCTCGACTCTAGATTTATGAAGTATCAAGCAAGATCCAATTTTCTGAGAACCTTCTTCAAGTTTTTCTTTCTTTTCACTTGAGATATTTCACTCATATACTATTTAATTATCTCTAATAAAAAAAAATTGTAATAGATATTTTTGCACATCAAATTGGTTCTTTCTAAAAGAATATAGCATATTATATTTTTAAAAATATAAATTACTTTTAATGAGAACCATTAAATACATCAGTTCGAATTATTTATTAAATTTTTTGTGATTATATTTTTATATTTTATTTAGACCCTAGAACAGATGTAAATTTATTTTGGTTTTTACATCACATTTATTAAAATAATGTTTTGTTATTAATATTTTATTTAAAAAATGCAACATATCAACTTCATATTGAGCTTTTTATATCCTTACGGGATAATATTTATTTCTTGGATTGGTAAAAGAGGTGAAGCAATACCTACTAGATAGACATAACCCTAAAAAGTAGAACACTTCCTTACCCCATGAGATAGGAAAAACTTTATATACAAATAAAGTCAATATGTGGTAGTGGGACGAATTTGGATAGACTGAATCTATAAAGGTTAGCTCGGTTGAGCTTGACCTTGAATTTAGGTCATTTATGATGTATGTATGTGCTCGACTGGGTTGAGGTGATCCAAATTATTTTGAGAACGACATGAAGGTAGAAATATAATAGAGATATAACAAGGAAATACGTAGAGATATTACAAGGAACACATTAATAGAGTATAACTTATATTCTATTAATAACAGTTTGGAATACAAAAGACTGTAAAATGCAAAGCACACAAGATAACTAGAATAGTGGTAGTTTATCTCTGAAGAGAGATGTGCCGGCTACATTCATTCACAAGAAGTTGATTACAATGAGGCTCAAAAAACTTTTTTTAACATAAAGCATAAATGAGAAAACCCTAAACATCCAAAACCTTAACCCAGAAAGATGAAATGCCAAAAGGTTTGTGGGCCCCGATGGGGTAGTTGATACGTCAACTTTTCTAGGGTGTAACTTTTGCATACGATCTCCATTTTGGGCGCTTGATACCTCGCCGGAAAGCTCTAGCTGAGGAGTACACATTCCGACCAGCCCAATACATCCAACATAAATCTATTAGGTGTTTCCACGTCAAAAAACATTGTTTTGAAACCCAAAAAACTATAAAAAAAATTGTCGAAATGAAGACTAAGCCAGTGGAATAGGTGTACAACAACTGATGTCCACCTAGATGATGAAGACATAAAATAAAATGAGAAATAAAATGAAAATGATTAAAATCAATACAAACGTTGATAAACTTCATAGTGAAACTTATCGTTTCACTGACCAAAAACTTGTTGAAATGGACGAATTTGTAAATCATGAAAAATGGTATCTTTGAATTTCGATTTCCCATCGGCTTAGGTAATAAAAAAGTTGGGTCGAACCAATAACACCTGCCCTCCGTCCGCACTAGCAAGTTCAGATAGAGGGATTGGATTGGCTTGATGATCTTTACTAGGCTCTTAGTGGCTCTGCAGGGAAGAAATATAAGTGTTCTTTTCTATATTGTTAATTCAATTTAGTGATGGAGGGAAGAATTATATAGTTCGAACTTAATACCTACCTTGCTACCTGGACTATATTCTCCCGTGCTTCCGAGTATCGATATCGATCTATATATGCTGCGACTAGCTTAATATCCGTGTATGGTCTAGTAACTGGATATGCTNTAAATATAATATTTAGAATGACAATCAAATCGTTAATAAAAGAAAGTTGAAATACTAATAGCATAAATTCATCTCCACTCTAGATTTATGAAGTATCAAGCAAGATCCAATTTTCTGAGAACCCTTCTTCAAGTTTTTCTTTCTTTTCACTTGAGATATTTCACTCATATACTATTTAATTATCTCTAATAAAAAAAATTGTAATAGATATTTTTGCACATCAAATTGGTTCTTTCTAAAAGAATATAACATATTATATTTTTAAAAATATAAATTACTTTTAATGAGAACCATTAAATACATAAGTTCGAATTATTTATTAAATTTTTTTTGATTGTATTTTTATATTTTATTTAGACCCTAGAACAAATGTAAATTTATTTTGGTTTTTACATCACATTTATTAAAATAATGTTTTGTTATTAATATTTTATTTTAAAAATGCAACATATCAACTTCATATTGAGATTTTTATATCATTACGGGATAATATTTATTTCTTAGATTGGTAAAAGAGGTGAAGCCATACCTACTAGATAGACATAACCCTAAAAAGTAGAACACTTCCTTACCCCATGAGATAGGAAAAACTTTATATACAAATAAAGTCAATATGTGGTAGTGAGACGAGCTTGGATAGACTGAATCTAGAAAGGTTAACTCGGTTGAGATTGACCTTGAATTCAGGTCATTTATGATGTATGTATGTGCTCGACTGGGTTGAGGTGATCCAAATTATTTTGAGAACTACATGAAGGTAGAAATATAATAGAGATATAACAAGGAAATACATAGAGATATTACAAGGAACACATTAATACAGTATAACTTAAATTCTATTAATAACAGTCTGGAATACAAAAGACTGTAAAATGCAAAGCACACAAGATAACTAGAATAGTGGTAGTTTATCTCTGAAGAGAGATGTGCCGGCTACATTCATTCGCAAGAAGTTGATTACAATGAGGCTCAAAAAACTTTTTTTAACATAAAGCATAAATGAGAAAACCCTAAACATCCAAAACCTTAACCCAGAAAGATGAAATGCCAAAAGGTTTGTGGGCCCCGATGGGGTAGTTGATACGTCAACTTCTCTAGGGTGTAATTTTTGCATACGATCTCCATTTTGAGCACTTGATACCTCGCCGAAAAACTCTAGCTGAGGAGTACACATTCTGACCAGCCCAATACATCCAACATAAATCTATTAGGTGTTTCCACATAAAAAAAACATCGTTTTGAAATCCAAAAAACTATTAAAAAATTGTCGAGATGAAAACTGTAATTTAAGCCAGTGGAATAAGTGTACAACAACTCATGTCCACCTAGATGATGAAAGACATAAAATAAAATGAGAAATAAAATGAAAATGATTAAAATCAATACAAACGTTGATAAACTTCATAGTGAAACTTATCGTTTCACTGACCAAAAACGTTTTTTTGTTGAAATGGACGAATTTGTAAATCATGAAAAATGGTATCTTTGAATTTCGATTTCCCATCGGTTTAGGTAATAAAAAAGTTGGGTCGAACCAATAACACCTGCCCTCCGTCCGCACTAGCAAGTTCAGATAGGGAGATTGGATTGGCTTGATGATCTTTTCTAGGCTCTTAGTGGCTCTGCAGGGAAGAAATATAAGTATTATTTTCTATATTGTTAATTCAATTTAGTGATGGAGGGAAGAATTATATAGTTCGAACCTAATACCTACCTTGCTACCTGGACTATATTCTCCCGTGCTTCCGAGTATCGATATCGANATAATGTTTTGTTATTAATATTTTATTTAAAAAATGCAACATATCAACTTCATATTGATCTTTTTATATCATTATGGGATAATATTTATTTCTTGGATTGGTAAAAGAGGTGAAGCCATACCTACTAGATAGACATAACCTTAAAAAGTAGAACACTTCATTACCCCATGAGATAGGAAAAACTTTATATACAAATAAAGTCAATATGTGGTAGTGGGACGAGCTTGGATAGACTGAATCTATAAAGGTTAGCTCGGTTGAGCTTGACCTTGAATTCATGTCATTTATGATGTATGTATGTGCTCGACTGGGTTGAGGTGATCCAAATTATTTTGAGAACGACATGAAGGTAGAAATATAATAGAGATATAACAAGGAAATACATAGAGATATTACAAGGAACACATTAATACAATATAACTTAAATTCTATTAATAACAGTCTGGAATACAAAAGACTGTAAAATGCAAAGCACACAAGATAACTAGAATAGTGGTAGTTTATCTTTGAAGAGAGATGTGCCGGCTACATTCATTCGCAAGAAGTTGATTACAATGAGGCTCAAAAAACTTTTTTTAACATAAAACATAAATGAGAAAACCCTAAACATCCAAAACCTTAACCCAGAAAGATGAAATGCCAAAAGGTTTGTGGGCCCCGATGGGGTAGTTGATACGTCAACTTCTCTAGGGTGTAACTTTTGCATACGATCTCCATTTTGGACGCTTGATACCTCGCCGGAAAGCTCTAGCTGAGGAGTACACATTCTGACCAGCCCAATACATCCAACATAAATCTATTAGGTGTTTCCACATCAAAAAACATCATTTTGAAACCCAAAAAACTATAAAAAAATTGTCGAGATGAAAACTGTAATTTAAGCCAATGGAATAGGTGTACAACAACTGATGTCCACCTAGATGATGAAGACATAAAATAAAATGAGAAATAAAATGAAAATGATTAAAATCAATACAAACGTTGATAAACTTCATAGTGAAACTTATCGTTTCACTGACCAAAAACGTTTTTGTTGAAATGGACGAATTTGTAAATCATGAAAAATGGTATCTTTGAATTTCGATTTCCCATCGGTTTAGGTAATAAAAATGTTGGGTCGAACCAATAACACCTAGCCTCCGTCCGCACTAGCAAGTTCAGATAGGGAGATTGGATTGGCTTGATGATCTTTTCTAGGCTCTTAGTGGCTCTGCAGGGAAGAAATATAAGTATTCTTTTCTATATTGTTAATTCAATTTAGTGATGGAGGGAAGAATTATATAGTTCGAACCTAATACCTACCTTGCTACCTGGACTATATTCTCCCGTGNCTCATAAATAGAGAACATAGGTGAATAGGAAAGGGAAACTAAACTAGGGAAGAACCAAAGATTCTTCCCCAGTGGAGTTCCAGTTTTGTTACAGAGAAAATCTCACCAATGGATAGTAAGATCTCCCTAGGATCTGCCTATTAATCTTAGACAGATAGTTGGATAGACTTCTAATGGTTTCCTCTATATACAAACAAATTTGCTTCCTTTTAACCAAGAAGGGTGATGAACATGCCTTTCAATCGATGGTTGTCCTCGTGTATCCATCTGATGCAGCTCTTGAGATCCAAATCCATCTCTTGTGATCTGCTTCTTACACGTAAGGAGACAAAAAACTATTGATCTATTATTCTTCTAGTGTTAGGAAATTCAAACTTACTAGATCTATCCTAATATATTCAATATGAGACCAGATCCGAACATTTGCAAATGGAAATCAAACATTCATGGGGGAAAACTAATAATCTATTAATTGAAATGAGAGAAATACATCAAAGCAATTACCTCTTAGTGTAGATGCATTCCTCCTTCCCCCTTTCTCCTTACTCCTTGCTCCTCCTAAACTCTTCAACCAAGATAGGAAAAATGACTGCAATTGATGTATAATGGAGAAGTTCCTTTGTATTTGGAAAACATAGCTCTGTGAATGATTCTTTCTTCCATACTCAATACTTTCCTTCTTTATACAAATTCCTGGAAGAGGATTGGGAGAGCTTCTAGATATTCTAGAGACCAATGGAGACTCGATTGATGTGAGTTCCAAGGTTCATTCCATGATTAACTAACTCATCCCCTATTTTCCTCTTCGTAACTCCTCAAATCTGGAACGTTACTGAGGGTGTCGTGGTTTGCACTATAGATGAATAATGACTAATCGTGGTTTCACTATAGATGACTAGCGACATGTCACTTGTTGTCCATGTATGACTAGTGAAACCCTTCAGAAATTGACCGAATCTTGAGATGAAGGTTATGTTTCAGCTGTCATCTTTTGTTGTGTTCCTCTTGACACTATAGGGTAGAAATTAAGACTATAACAGATTGATAGTAGAGATGTTGATCATGAAAACCTTTAAAGGCATGATAATGTAGGGCAATGGTGAAAACCAACAATGACACCATTGTCTTGAGAAAAAAAGAAAAAAAAAGAATAAAAAAAAGAGAAAAATAGATAATGAGAATTTTTTTCAGGTATCAAGGACAATGTAGATCAGCCAAGGGTCTCTATCACCCACACCAAAAAGAAAAAAGGATCAAAAGAATAAATAAAGAAACAAGACTACAACATCAACAAGAGAACAACACCAACACCAGAGAACCACAAACAACATTCAAGTTGGAAATAAAAGACACAGTAGGTCAAAGACAGAGCTGCAAAAGCCACCACTCAACCACAAAAATTCTAGGTGGCCAAATCCAACCTACAACAATTATAAGATAAGTATGAATATTGTAAATATTTCTCTTAAACAATACTTCTACTCAATGTTGTCTCTCTGAATTAACATCATTTTTTACGGNTTGAAATGAGAGAAATACATCAAAGCAATTACCTCTTAGTGTAGATGCATTCCTCCTTCCCCCTTGCTCCTTACTCCTTGCTCCTCCTAAACTCTTCAACCAAGATAGGAAAAATGACTGCAATTGATGTATAATGGAGAAGTTCCTTTGTATTTGGAAAACATAGCTCTGCGAATGATTCTTTCTTCCATATTCAATACTTTCCTTCTTTATACAAATTCATGGAAGAGGATTGGGAGAGCTTCTAGATATTCTAGAGACCAATGGAGACTCGATTGATGTGAGTTCCAAGGCTCATGCCATGATTAACTATCTCATCCCTTATTTTCCTCTTCGTAACTCCGCAAATCTGGAAGGTTACTGAGGGTGTCGTGGTTTTCACTATAGATGAATAATGACTAATCGTGGTTTCACTATAGATGACTAGCGACATGTCGCTTGTTGTTCATGTATGACTAGTGACACCCTTCAAAAACTGACCGAATCTTGAGATGAAGGTTATGTTTTAGCTATCATCTTTTGTTGTGTTCCTCTTGACACTATAGGGTAGAAATTAAGACTATAAAAGATTGATAGTAGAGATGTTGATCATGAAAATCTTTAAAGGCGTGATAATGTAGGGCAATGGTGAAAACCAACAATGACACCATTGTCTTGAGAAAAAATGAAAAAAAAAATAATAAAAAAAATAGAAAAATAGATAATGAGAATTTTTTTTCAGGTTTCAAGGACAATGTAGATCAGCCAAGGGTCTCTATCACCCACACCAAAAAGAAAAAAGGATCAAAAGAATAAATAAAGAAACAAGACTGCAACATCAACAAGAGAACAACACCAACACCAGAGAACCACAAACAACATTCAAGTTGGAAATAAAAGACACAGTAGGTCAAAGAAAGAGCTGCAAAAGCCACCACTCAACCACAAAAAAATGGGTGGCCAAATCCAACCTACAACAATTATAAGATAAATATGAATATTGCAAATATTTCTCTTAAACAATAATTCTACTCAATGTTGTCTCTCTGAATTAACATCATTTTTTACTGAAAACTACCACTTTTTGACAACCTTTTTCATCATTTTGCCTTAGATATACCTTTTTTTCCATCATCTTTCATGACAAGCATTGGATAAATGAAAATAAGGAAATTAATGTAAATATGATTGTTTTTATTGATGTTTTCATTGAATTTGATAGCTTTAGAAACCAATAAGATTGTTATTAACTATTTTGTTGCAAGATGATTTGAAATCTGTAGCACCTATAAGATAAATTAGAACCTGTAGCAGTCAATGTTTTTTGTACCTACACAACATTAACATTGAAACGAGTGACATG
This sequence comes from Picea glauca, assembly GCA_000966675.3. Classification (NCBI taxonomy): domain Eukaryota; kingdom Viridiplantae; phylum Streptophyta; class Pinopsida; order Pinales; family Pinaceae; genus Picea; species Picea glauca. The sequence continues at coordinate 175,530 of JZKD02S1752199.1, read as the reverse complement.
GAATCCTTTTATAATTCAAGGAGATGGTTCATTGTCAAAATGAGAATCAACCATCACCTATAGACTGGTCAAAGAGGAGAAAAGGTATCTCTCGAGTTCCCTAACAACATAATGAAAAATTGTCAAAATAGTGACAGAGTCGTGAACAACAAGGATACTGTTGGCTTACGAATGTTAGCAAATCATCAAAAAAAACTCTAGGTCATCTTCAACACACTAACATCTCCAGGATTTAACACAACATGCCAACAAACTCCATATTTAATATGATCTTCTTTTTTAATCGTGTGACAAAAAATAGAGCATTTCTTCTTGAAAAACATGTGTTGTCGGATGTTATATTGATCTAGAAGATCGCAATCATTTCAGATTGTGGGCTCCTAAACCCACTAGATTGTAATCAATATATTTTCCTTTTTAAAAGGATTTGATAAACAACTTCTAAAAGAAGACTTTGTATGTTATATAAGTGTTGTGTTGGTTTTGTCACTTGGATGAGAAAAACAACAACACTTGCATGTTTAGATGAGCCTGCTAGACAAGACAAAAGTTTTGTGAGTGGGTTAGATAAGCCAAATACATGTGAAAACAAATAAATACAACTAAAGCAACTAAGAAATAAATGTTAGAAAGCTTTAGAAATTTAGAACCATGAAAATCAAACAATGACCAACATATTGCTACCAATGGATCAATAGATTAGTAGGCAAAACACCATAGAGAAAGGCAGAGACTTATGAGTCCCCTCTTCCTCCTTGGGAGGGCCCTTGAGTTCCCTAATTGAGAGCTCTTCACTCTTTACAATGGAAGAAATGGAAAATGGAGAAGAAAAACAATGCCCATTCCCTCAAGAGGTGAGTGGAATGGCCTATTGTAATGGTTCTTGAAGGCTTCAAAGAGAAAAGAGGATT
>JZKD02S1752199.1:163662-174037 GCA_000966675.3 Picea glauca | reverse complement strand
TTTGGTGACTTTGCGCACTTTGATTTTTTGACCCAATTGTATATTTTTTCCTTCCAGATGAATTTCAATGTTGTAGGTGGAATAATGGTTGTTGGCATTGATTTTTTCTTTAACCATTTGTGTGGAATGTTGCGGATGATTTTTCAGTGATAACAGATGCTCCCTGATGTGTGAGGTTAGGAGCATACATATAGCCGAAATACATCAATGTTTCTTTTGTTGAGAGTACCATTGTGATGAAAAGTGAAGAAAGGAATTGCAAGAGTGATCCGCTGGAGGGAGAGGGAAAACTGTGAGACCCAAACCATTCTCTAGGAAACAATAAATTTGTGTACAAACAAGGTGGGCATGCCCCATGCTCGTGTCATGAAACCACAATGTGTAACTGTAACTGATTTTGTATGCTGGTGTAGATAACTACAATACCCTCAGGGGCGGTTGATAACGATAGATGAAAATTCTTAATGGTGAACGAACTCTGAAGTGAGTCAAGGATGACTGTACGAATTGTCAATGGCTCGCGGGCATTGATGGCCTAACAAATCCATAGGTCTTTGGCTGGTATGAAACAACTGCAATAGTCACATAGTAAGACCCACCGTAACATGGGAGTTTGTTGAAGCCTAATGTTATGGGGGCAACGACATCAGAAAGCAATGATGATTCTCTCTATGCCGTTTGAGACTCCTCATTGTAAAGGTAATAAGAGTCAAGATATTTTCACCCTTTTGGAAATTGTGTTGATGTCGATAGAAAGGGAGGCAGGACGCCAAGAAGCAAAGGGATGCTTGAAATCCACTGAGTAAGAGGTGATATCAGGTACCGACGGGTAACATGGATGAAGTCAAGATGTTGTTGGACTCAAGACTGCCCTTGGTTGGGGACTTTGAAGGGTGACTGGCAGCAACTGTAAAACATGATCTAGTGTGAGGGGGATGACTAAATATGGGGTTAAATTTTGCCAGAGGCTAACAAGGTGGAAAAACTCAGAGATCATGGGTATGTGGACTTGGGATACTCGGGGTTTGTGAACGATGTCAGAATGAAAAAAGAGTGGATTCCCCAACCAAGGGAGACATGGGTTGCTTTGCCAGAAAAAAGAAGGCCATCAAGGATGACGACAAAAAAAGCTTTGTATATGTTGGAAACAAAGGCTTTATACAGTTACCAAAGAAATAAAGAATAATTTGGGTTAAGTATACAGATATAGAACGGGTTCCCCATTGAAAGATAACTTGGCCTGTTAGGGCGCAAGTTTGTGAAAGAGAACTGGTGGAGGGTGAGGGCCCCATGGGTGGGTTTCTGTATTAGGTAAATGGATGGAGGACAATATGTAGATGGGAAAACTAATGGTGGATGAGATGGATGGAAAATGATATTATAGAGATGCAGTCAATAGAACCAAGATGATATGACCTGGGAGTCCATTGGGAATATTAGCAATATGATGAGAGGAAGTATGGGTTTAATTCTTAGAAATGAAAAAGACTATCGGGATTCCCATCCCTAGGAGGTGAAATCAACATGAGTTTCAAGTTTCCAGGGGGAACTATGAATGGGAAAACTCACGTGGGGGAGAGTGCTATCAGATGACACTACCAAAATTTGGTAGAGATGAAGATACTACAGAGATGAATGTGGGAACCCTAAAGGTAAATTTCTGAGGGTGTGACTGGGATATGCAATTGATTTACAGAGGGAAGAATTACATGCTAGTGTCGAACATATACCTAAAGGGGTTGCGACACTTTTTTGAACAAGTACCTGCACACCCTCATTAGCATTGATGTAGCAGGAGACCTCAAGACACCCTCATTAGCTTTGATGTAGTCTCCCTTTTCACTAAAATACCTCTAGATGAAGCTATCCAAATTTTCAAAGAAATCACTAATCCTGAAACAGCTAACCTAGCAAAAGTCTACCTACGCTCCACCTTATTTAGTTATCAAGGAGAATTCTATGAGAAAACCATCGATGTAGCAATGAGATCCCCATTGTCTCCCATTGTTGCCAACCTTTTCAAGGAATCCTTTCCCCTAAAACCCTTAAGGTGGAAAAGATTTGTGGATCACACCAATATTCTCTGGCCCCATGGGAAAGAGGAATTACATCACTTCTTTCAACACCTTAACAAAATTTCCAAAGAAATAAAATTCACTATGGAACTCGAAGAGAATGATAGCATCCCATTTCTAGACATTCTTATCAAAAGGAAAAATAATGGGGATCTAGGACACACAGTTTATAGAAAAAAGACCCACACTGAGAACTATCTCCACACTAACTCCCATCACCACCCCAACCAGAAATTAGGTGTCCTAAAAACCTTAGCCACTAGAGCCATAAGAGTCTCAGATGAAGCACACCTAGATAAAGAAACAGATCACCTTACCAAGACCTTTAAAAACATAGGTTATAAACAAAAAGACATTAGGAATGCAATAAACAAAGCCCTAGAAAAAACCCGAGATAATCCCACCATCCCAAGAGACCAAAACCCTAACAGAGACACCTGCCTCCCTTACATCCAAGGAGTGATCGATAAGATTGCAAGAATCCTTAGAAAAAAAGAGATTAAGACCTCCTTCAAACCACTTGAAACCATCAAACATAATATGAGATCCGTCGAAGACAAACTCGACCCTCACAAAAGAAAATGTATCTACAAAATAGAGTGCTCATGCGGAAAATGATACATCAGTGAAATCAGTCGCTCCCTCCAGATCAGGATAAAAGAACATGGAGATGACATTAAGAATGAATGCATCCACACCTCTTCCCTAGCTAAACACTCCCTTAAAACAAGACACCACATTTGCCTATAAGACACCAAAATCCTTTCCAAATAAAACCACCTCTTTAAACGACATATTAGAGAAGCCATTGAAATCCGAAAACATCCTAGTAACCTAAACAGAGATAGTTGGTTAGAACTAAGCGAAAACTGGTTCCCTTTGATTCACAATAAACAATAACAATCTCAATATTAAAATCAATTCATTAAAGCTCATAATTTTAAATAATTTAAACTAACCTAGTTCAAGATATCTTAATAAAAACCTTTTATTAACTTAACCTAGAACCTAAAAGCACAATTGATTATAACCTCCATGTGATAATCCGACAAAGAGGAAAACAACATATTATTCCAGTTGGTCTTATGTTTGTTAATGATACGTTGTAGCATGGTTTTGAGGACTTTGTTGATAGCCCTGACCTATCCGTTGGACTGAGGGTAGTATGGGGAGGCAAACTCATTGGAGAAGCCTAATTTTGAGGAGAGTTCTACAAAGATCTCATTCTCAAAATGTTTACCATGGTCGGACACTAACTGTAGTGGGACTCCAAACCGGGTAATGACATGTTTGAAGAAAAAATGTGTTGTTGTGTCAATGGTGTTGTTGAAAGTAGGCATGGATTCGACCCATTTGGTAAAGTAATCGACAACCATGACAATGTAATTGTGTCCATTACTGGATGGAGGATGACAATTTATGAATTCTATGTCCCATTTACAGAAGGGGATGACTGTGATAACTGGATGTAGAAGAGCTGGTGGAGCTTGTGCTTTGTTGGCTTAAAGATGTCATTTGTCACATCACTTGATAGCGTGGATGCAGACGTGAAGCAAAGTGGGCCAGAAGTACCCTACTCGAATGATATTTTGGGTGGCAGAAATACTCGAGAGGTGGCCACCACAAGAGTCGTTGTGGAAATCATTCAAGACTTTTTTGGCTTCATCAATGGTAAGACATCGCCGAAGTATGGTGTCGACCCTGCGTCGGTAGAGAATGTATCTTATGAGGAGATATCAGGGTGCCTGATGAAAAATGCATTGACAATCATCTCGAGAGATATGAGACCCAAAATTCTATGTCAGAAGGTAGACAAGGAGGTCATCGTACCATGGGTCATTGGAAGGGATGAGGAAGAGGTGTTCATCAGGGAAATCCTCATTGATGGGTGAAGTTAAGGCATCTGAGGGAAAAGACGTAATGAGTTTGGCTAGGAAAAGACCTTTCTTTCTTTTGGGAGTAGAGAAATATAGATCATATTCCTGGAGGATAATGATCCATCGGGCAAATTTACCATTAATATGTCGTCGACTAAGCAAGTATTTCATGGGGTTAGAATCTACTACGACCTTGGTAGTTTGAAGCAGGATATAGTGTCGCAGTTTTTGGACTACGAGGAAAACTTCTAGGGTGAGTTTCTCATCATTATTATACTTCAAGGGTGGCCCTGAAATAGTTTTACTAATGTAGTAGATCACATTTTGACGGCCATCATCCCCTAATTGGATGAGGACTCCTGCTACTGAGATCGTTGAGGCTGACAAGTAGAGGATGTAATCGCAATCATAGTCTAGGGGACTAATCAAATGGGAATTGGATAGGGCATATTTTAAATCATCAAAAGTTATTTGAGCATGTTTGTCCCATATAAATGGGATATCATTTTGCAGTAGGTTGAGGAAACCATGCGCACGAGTGGCGTAGTCTAGGACAAAGCAGCGTAAATAGTTGGCTTTGCTTTGTAGGCTTTGCAGTTGGCGTAAATTCCTAGGTGGTGGATTTTTTTTATATCTTGGACCTTCAGGGGATCCACCATGATGTTGTGTTGGAAAACAATGAACCCAAGAAGGCGTTCAGTCGTGATGGAAAAGACACACTTGAGGGGGTTCAAGCAGATAATGTATTGGCGACATCGTTGGAAAACGATGTGTAAGTCGTCTAAATGTTGAGTTTGTTTTTTGGATCGAGCAGTGAGGTCATCCAAATAAAGCATGGATGATGTGAGCATGATCATGGAAAACATAGGTCATGGCCTGTTGAAACATAGCACCTGTGTTCTTGAGTCCAAAAGGAATGACGCAATAAGCAAAGGTACCCCAAGGGGTTGTAAAAGTGGTTTTGTATTGATCTGTTGGATGGATTTGAATTTGGTTATAGCCAGAGAACCCATCCATAAAGGAAAGTGCCTCGTGGCCGGCACAATCATCGATGATTTGGTCGATGAAAGGGGTTGGGAATTTGTCTCCAGGACAAGCAAGGCTGAGATCACGAAAGTTTGTGAAAATTTGAATAGTTCCCTATTTTTTGTTCATATGGACGGGGTTGGAGACCCACGAAGTGTACGCAATGGGGTAAATGAATCCGACAGTGTGTAACTTGTCAGTTTTGGCTTTGATAGCCATAACTTTGGATGGGTGAAGGGGGCGTTTCTTTTGAGGGATAGGGGTGACATCTGGCCAAGTGTCAATTCAGTGTTTGACTATAGAAGGATCAAGGTCAGGCATCTCCATATATGACCAGGAAAAAATATCTCGATATTCTTGAAAGAGAGCTTTGTAAGCAATGAGTTCTTTAGGGGAGCATGCGGTGCCAATGGTGATTTCTTCTATGATTCTTGGCTTAATGGAAATGTCAATATTGACAGTGGGGGAGATGTTGGACATGTTGCCTTCTTCAAAAGCATCGGGGGCAACGATAGGGTTGTTGAACCATTCAATATGCCCCAGAGGAATAAAATACTTGGTTTCAATTGTGCATATGGAAGCCTGGATAGGAGGGTGAAAGGCCTCATGTGAAAGGAAAAGTGCTTGATGATGGAGTGCATTCCATGGGAAATTAGGGGTGGTTAATTCCTCCAAGATATCTTCGTCTCAGTGAAAAATTCGAGAAGACAGGGGATCCTATGCAATGGAAGGGGAAACCATTGATGGGTGAGTGTTGTTGTCCTCCAGGGATGAGGACGTAGAACGAATATTGTGAACAGGGTGTGAAGGTTCACTTGACATGAACCGAATGTCCCGATACTATGGGGGGTACCTCATTCACGTTGAGATTGACAAAGACACATAACGAATGTCAGTAATGTGAGAAGTAGTAGGGAGAGCATGAGGGGGCCCAGGAAGGAATGTTTGGCGTACTGCAACTAATGTTTGGCAGAATTGATGTAGATTCGGGCAATGATGGGTGTAATGGCCATATTCTAAGAATATGGTGCAAGAAAAATTGGTTTGTAACCCTTTCTTGCGTGCAGTTGAGGAATCCTTAGTAGCCACTGAAGTGTTAGGTGGAGTGGTAAGAAATGGGGTTGCTTGAGGGAGTTGGATAAGATTGCATGATTCAGGAAGAGTAGGACATATGTTAGTGGGATGCCCTTCCCTTTCACATAGTGTGCAGGAAGGTTGAGCCCAGGGTGGGGTGATAACCTCGTTCTTCCTTTGTCTTCCCCAGTGGTGGTGTTGCCCCCAACTGGGGGTATCGGTGGTGTGGTAGGAGTCTGTACTGAGATCTTCATTGGTACTCCCTCTGTCTGAGGAGGGAGAGATGGTGTTGGAACCATGGTCAATGGATGAAGATACCATACAGGGATGGAAAGCACCATGTTGGGAAGTGTGAGAGTAGCAGCTACCTGGAATTCTTGGACTCCATGTGGGGGGTAGAAGAAGGGGATTTGGGTAATGGCTTGAGGGGTTGTCTCCCAAACTGGGGTTTTCCCCTTGAGGGGGGGGGGGGGGGGGAATCCTGGACAAGTTGTTCGGTGGTAGTTTCAAGGAATTCCTAAGGTAGTAGTTCTTCAACTAGTGGAACTTCAATGTGGGGAGGGGCCTCCATGATAGGAGGATTGTCTCTGATATCGGTTCCATTAGAGGAAACTACACACACTTGCACTATAATGGAAGGATGTAGGAGAGGTGGAACTCCATGATAAGTCCCTAACAAGTGTGGGTCCTTGAATTAAGGCGTACCCATGTTGATGACCAAAAAAGCATTAGAACTAGTGCAGACAAGGGGGGAGATCTTATCAATGTTGGCGGAATGACTAGGCTCATAATGTGTAATTTGGTCAATGGTGACGATTTTCCTATTATGGAGGAACATCATCATACGAAACACAGAAGAGGCTACAACCTTCATAGCATACATGTAGCTATGCCCAAACAAGATTTTATAATCAAGCGGGGCATCGATAACCTCAATTTCAATCAAGATGATTTTTCCCCTATGTTCGACGGGGACATTTTGGAAGAGCCCTTCGGGGGATGATGGTCAACCATCATAAGCTCTCAAGGTGATGGCAAAGGGTACTAGCTCAGGTGAGCTGAGTTTTTTCCATACGATTTTGGACATGATGCATGTGGATGCACCTTCATTGATGATACATCAATGAACTATGATGTTACAGATCTTAACTGGTATTTGGAAAGCTACCAGGGCGGGGAGGCATGGTTTTCCATTATCCAGATCAAAGGTGATGAGTCAAGTATCAGCTGGTTCGACTGCCCCCAAGGCAAAAATAAAGGATTTTTGATGTGAGGGATAGGTTTGGAGGACCTCCAACATGGACATGGCTATAGGGGATTGAGATAAATCATCGACTAAATTGTAGTTATGGGCTGCCCTAGCATGAGGGTTATGTATGTTCTGTTGTAAAAGTATGCTCGATATACGAGGAGTGGGGTCAATGTTAGGGCATGGAATCATCAATGGTTTTTTGGTTGTATTGGGAGTCGTTCTCGAGGTGGTAGGGGTAGATTCAAGAGGGACTCCATATTGATGACCGCAAGTTTGCAGAAGAACCTCTTCCTCAATGGTAAGGAGGATATTGCGGTCAGTCGGATTTTCGGGTTGAGTGGGGCCTGAGTTTTGATACTGCCCCATTTGGGGTGGAGCAGGGTGTACCTCCTATTGGGTATTCATCACACCTTGGTGTGGAATAGAATTTTTCAACACAGCTAGAGGTGTTGGTTGAAAATAGTATTATGGGGCCTGCTGGGGGGCAGGAGGTGCTAGAGGGCATTGAGGGTTCATGGATGCTTTCATCCGTTTGAAATCGACAATTTGGGGCCAGTCGTGAGTATAATTTCCATGCTCACCACATAGAGCACAAGGAAAGTTAGTCCTAAGTTTTTTGTTCCTCCCTTGGCGTGGTTGATAGTTATTCTTTCCCCCTTGGGGGTTTTGGTTGCCTTGATTCTGATTTTCCCCAGCAGGATGATTTTGTTGGGGGTTATTCCCTCCTGGTCCTAGGTTGTTATTGTTTCGTTTTTTTCCTTTCTTCTTGGAATTATTCAGTGGATGGGCTAGATTTGTAGTATTCAATTGTTCAAAAGTCTGAACATGTTTAATGGGGTAGGGCTAAATAAAATTAACACCGGCATGCGGTTGTCCTAGTGGAGGTGATCCGTAGGATCTTTTAATGACTATGGTTGAGTTTTAATTTTGCATGTGTTAATTAACCATTTGAGAAACTTAATGAAAGAATGAGGAAAGAAGAGGAATTATGACAGCCATATACACATATGCATATCTGAAATGAAATAATAGATAGCAAACCATAACACGAGAATTGATAACGGAGTTCGACACAACTTTGCCTACGTCTCCGGGCCTTTGTCTCTGTGGGGGAGGCTTCTTTATTTATGTTCAAAAGATCAAAAGTACATCACAGCAATGCAAATTGGCTACAACACTGATCCGTTCATGTTCTTCCAGATCTCTAGAACCCTTCAAAGAAAATAGCACACAAAACGGACGTCCGGAGCTCCCAGAAATGGCCCGCAAGCATATGCTCCTCAATAGCTTCCCTGCATAAAAATGGCTTTGGCTTGGCTTCCCTTCAACATAAATCTATTGTGACTGCTCCTCCATGGCCTATAACAGGCCTGGTTTATATAGATTTGAAGTTGGTTATCCATTCCAAACTTCCTCCCAAAATTTGGGCTCCAAAAATGCCCAATATCTCTAAAAAATGGAGAAAATCCATTAATAGCAGGCATATAATCATTTAAAAATCCCTAAACATAACAAAAACCCACTTTTTGTTTAAAATTAGGCACAGCCCCTTTTTGGCGCGCGCCTTGGTCATATGGGACGGCCATGTGGCCATGCGCTCCTCCGTTTGTGCGCTGGCCCCCTTTGCTGGCTTCTGATCATCGGCGTGGTCATAGGACCGGGCGGTTAACAACGTGCCTTGTTTGGAGTATGGTCCCGAGTCACATGGGACTGCCTGAGAACCGAGGGCCAGGGTCTATCTGCCAACAGTCCCGGGTTGTGGTCATATCGTAATGTTTGTTGAATCGTGGGCTGGGGCTAAGCCCTGGCCCTTTCCCCTGTCCGAATGTTAATACAATTAAATTCAAATAAAAACTTTGACATATAGTTGCTAAGAAACACTAGTGGCCCGGGTGGTTAGCTCGGTCCTGCCAGTCCATTGCCTCAGAGGAGAGGTTGGGGGTTCAACACATGGTGAAACCATATAAATTTTATACAAAACCACGAACCAACCACAGGGTGCCACATGGCAGCCCATGACTGGGCCATGTGGCACATCAGCAACCAAACAAAATTTGCCAAGTGTCGGATGTTGACTCATCCACGTATCTGCCACATGCCGTGCCACCTGTCACCATACCTTCCCAGTCGCCTGCTGACGTCATCATGCCGCGTCAGCCTGTGCCACGTGTCACCCTTATAGTGGTGACACGTGTCACCCTTTGACTGGTCCAATTGTCTGTCGTACACCACATCACCTGCCACATGTCATCTCCAGAAGTTGCCACATCATCTATATGACCGTACAGCCTGTACAGTCAGCCTGCCACGTGGCACTGTATGGATTGTACATTCATTCTCTTTTTTTCCCTGTTTGGGTTTTCTTATAGAACGCGATATATTTCGCATACAAAGCTCGTTTGACGAAGTAAATATATGGTTCGAATCAAGAAGACGAGACGGACGCAACGGCGCTGGTTTCGTCAGATTCCAAGCACTTTCATTTTTGAGCTTTTTTGAGCCCTGTCAGGCTTCTGGATCCGATTATGGATCACACCTCCCCACTAAAAGACCTTTTGGTCCCCAAAAGGTTACCGACCAGTCAACAAGATCGAGATAGGCCACTTGGCTTGTCCTCTGTCTCTGAACTCTGTCCTGTGCACCTGTCTCTTCAAGATCAACTGTAACACAATCATGACAACTGACAGTATATTGTTAGCCATTTGAACCTTGTTACATCTTACTGAAGCCACTATCATCCATGTAGAAAACATTACTAATGACAACATCAAAAAGACGAATGCAAATGAGCTGATATACTTTAAATATTTACACAACATGAGCTTATCTTGAAGCAACTTATGATTGATTTTCCATTCAACAATCATTTCTTGTTCTTGCTTAAGATCGATTACTTCATTTGAAACAATTATTGGTTTGTTTCTTGCTTGCATTGCCTTCTTTAATTGTTCCATTTTTTGAAGTGTTTTATTTGCCTTAACATGATGAGCATGAACCACATAATCTTGACCTGCTTTAGTGAATTGATATTGATTCTTTGTCCTGTAGAAGATTTCCTTACGATCATATAA
>JZKD02S1752199.1:97295-118535 GCA_000966675.3 Picea glauca | reverse complement strand
TTCCTCTTTAGTTTTTGAAAACATCTTAAAGTTTTATAAGGGCCCATACATGCCCACATGTTGCAAACTTAGGATAGTTTCTAAAAAATGTTTTCTTAGTTTAGATCACAATCTAAGGAATTTTAAAGATCAAAGTAACAGGCCCATACATGCCCACATGTTTACAATCTAGGATATTTTTTAAGAGATTTCTGAGTGTAAACAACATTTTAGAGAGTTTAAATGATTTGTAAAGGACCCACATGTCCACATTGCTAGTTCTTTAGGGTTTTAAATGTTCCGCAAGGTTGTACCAAAGGAAGTTAGTAAGCTAGGTAAGAAGATTTGTAATGACCACAGGAGGTCCACATGTTGCAATCTCACACTTAAATTATTAAAATCTTTGCTCACTTTTCACTTTCTTGCACACAAAATCACTCCTCACACACACAATTTCCATTAGAATAGTGGAGGCCGAAGTAGGATTTCTCCAAAGGAATTTTGAAATATCTGACTACTTCTTTGGAAATTATTCACACCCCTTTCAATTCAACCAAGATTGATCTACACCGCCAATATCTCATCCCACCACATCTAAAATTTTCTAACAAATGCACTAAATTTTCCTCTAGAGGGGGTGCCAAAAGAATTTTTTAGTCTAAGTAGGATTTCAGGGGTAGGCATCCAAATAACCCCCCGTTATCAGGTTCTCACATTTTCAAACCATAGAAGTTGAGAAATAAGGAAATTTTAAATCCTCCAAGTCAAGTGTTCCTACACCATAAGGCAGGGAGATACCCGTGAAGGGTTGAAGGTCAAGGTCCGGTTGTTCTGCGCATCCCTCCTTGAGTCACCCAACTCTTGTGAGGGCATTTAGCCTGTGAAGCATTTATGAGGCCAAAAATCTAAATGTCTCACTTTGACCAAGGCACTTAGTGGCCAAAACTTAGGTTATCTACACAGGTGGAATTTGTGGGCTACAATCGCACCTTGGTCGTATTTTGTGTGGCTATTGGGAAATACCACCATTTCTTTCGGGATATGCACCCTCTACCCCTCATCATAACTGACTATTTCAACCTTCACTAGTTCATCTTCTGATGGATTCAGACCCCATTGTTGAGTGCTCTTGGAAGTCCCAGTGCTAATTGAGAGGAAGGAAAATATGTCTTTTATGATGCGAGCTTTTATTTGTTGTTGTTGTTCCCCCATGCAGACAAAATCCACCTATCCACACGCTTGTTTACTTTACAATGATGTATGTTGTTCGACAACATAGGTATTCCAAAAGAGGATGAACACCTTCAATAACCACTCACAGAACCCAATCAAAGATCAACACACCGATATTTTCACGTGGTAAAACCCCTACAGGGAAACATCCACGGCCCCAACCAACGCGACCACTTAGAGCAGTTTATTAATGCAAAGAAAAAGATTACATAGAGATTTTACAAGAGAGTTTCTCACAATCGATCATTGACAAATGACCCTCCATTCTCTTTAAATAGAGATCATCGACCAATCGGGTATTAAGCCATAGATCAATGGTCGTTAAGATCGAGGAGAGTATGAACCGTCGAATCACTCTATGTCGAGAACATATCGTGACCGTCAGATTTCCTAACTTAAAATGCATACTAATGCATACTAAAGAAACACACTAAGAAACACATTTTTACCTAAGGACACATTAGACCAAGTAGATCTTAACTAACTCCTAAGTTTATAAATATCCTAACATCCCCCCTTAAGAACAACTTGGGATAGGATTGAAGGATTTACAATGGTGACACAATAAAAGAAGGAAGGAAGCATTAGAGCCTATCCCCCCTTAATGACAACTTCTTGAAATCCTAACATAGATCAACGTTTGGAAAACTTTGCTTCTATAAGAGACTTTGTGAAAATGTCTGCAACTTGATCTTCTGTAGGGAAAAAGAGCACTTCAATAACTTAATCATGAATGAGCTTTCTGATGAAGTGCATGTGTAGCTTGATGTGTTTGCTATGTTGATGTTGAGCTGGGTCTTTGTCAAGCTTGATGGTACTCTGATTGTCGCACCAAAGGTTGGTCAGATGTTGCTGTTGGAATCCAAACTCTGAAAGGATCTGTCGAAGCCACAAGGCTTCATGACTTGCATTTACTGCTACTCGGTACTCTGCTTCTGCTGAAGAAAGTGCAATAACTTGTTGTTTCTTACAGGCCCAAGTGACAAGTCCTGAACCAAGGTTGAAAAAATAACCTGCAGTAGACTTCTGATCATCAGGGTCATCGACCCAATCTGAATCAATGAAACCAACCAATAAAGGATTCCCCTTTGAACTGTAATGTATTCCGAACTGAATTGTACCACAAACATAGCGAAGTATCCTTTTAGCTTCTTTCCAATGGATTTTATGGGGTGTTTGCATATACTGGGTAACAAGACCAACAACAAAGGAAAGATCGGGATGGGTATGATTAAAGTATAAGAGGCTACCAACTAACTAACGGTATAGGGTGGCATCAATTTTGGGAGAAGTATAGGTGGCAGTAAGATTGACTCTAGACTGGAAGGGAGAAGGGGTTGGTTTACAATCATCCATGTGAAAGCGATGAATAAGGTCATAAGCATACTTAGACTGGGAAAGAAAAATTCCTTCATTGGTTTGCAAAACTTGGAGGCCAAGGAAATAGTGCAAAAAGCCTAAGTCTGTCATTTCAAATTTCTTCTTAAGGTTGGTTTTCACTTGGTTTAAAAGTTTTGAGTCACTACCAGTAAGGATAAGGTCATCAACATAAAGGACAGGGATTATGAGATGGATTTCTACTTTTTTGGTATATACATTAGGATCAGAATGACATCTACAGAATCCAATGGTAATAAGAAATATGTCCATTTTGGCATACCAAGCTCGGGGAGCTTTCTTGAGACCATAAAGAGATTTCTTAAGGTGACAAAAAAGGCTAGAGTCATTCTGGACATAGCGAGGAGGTTGTTCCATATAGATTTCTTCTTGCAAATCTCCGTGCAAGAAGGCGGATTTAACATCCATCTAATGGACCTCCCATTTATGTGAGGCAACAAGGGAAAGAATAAGACAGATGGAATTCATTTTCTCTATGGGGGCAAAGGTTTCATTATAGTCAATTCCTTCAACTTTGGAAAATACTTTGGCAACTAACCGAGCCTTGTGTCTTTCAACACTTCACTTCCATATGATGCATACTTAGTTCTATAGACCCATTTACATCTGAAAATTTTTCTTCCTTTTGGAAGAGGTACAAGGTCCCAAGTATCGTTTTCCATTAAAGAATAATACTCTTCATTCATTGTTGTATCCAAATCTGGATGACCTGAAGCTTCTGCAAATGTTTCTGGATTATGATTTTATGAAAGTTGAGCCAAAAGAGAAGAGGCTCACTGGAACTGTGAACGTGTCTGATGTTGATCTGAAGGATCACTGACAAGATCACCAATTGCTTCTCGTGTTGAACAGACCCATCTAGGAAGTGGTGGAGCTGGTGTTGGTTCAGGTTCAAAGGACTCATTTGGAGGAAGGTGAGCAGGAAGAGGTGGATTTTCATCCTCACTGTCATCATCTAAAGAAGAAACCATAACAGAAGAAGGCACAAACGTCAAAGATGGCTCGCAGGCCAAAGAGGGCACAACCACCGAATTAGGCTCGTAGGCCAAAGAAGGCACAAACGTTGAATTAGGCTCGCAGGCCAAAGAAGGCACAAATGCCAAATTAGGCTCGCATGCCAAGAGATTTTCATCAAATTTAACATCTCTTCTAATAATAATTTCATTACAGTGTGTTTGAAGAAGTCTATAACCTTTGGCATCTTCAAAATAACCAACAAATATACACTTATCACTTTTAGGCTGCAATGCTTTCCTTTTCTCATCAAGAATGTGAGCCCATGATATACTGCCAAATACACAGAAGTGACTTACATTTGGTTTAATTTTAGTCCAAGCTTCTTCCGGTGTTATATTTTTAAGAGCCTTTGTGGGAGTGCAATTTACTATGTAATTTGCATAGTTGATGGCTTCTGCCCAATACTTTAGACTTAATCCCTTAGATTGGAATCTGGATCATACAATTAGCCATTTCTTTTAATGTGTAGTTCTTTCTCTCAGCAACACCATTTTGTTGTGGTGTATATGGAACAATGTGTTGCATTTGGATTCCCTATGCAGTGCAGTAACTTGTAAAATTATTGTTCACATATTCGCCTCCATTATCTATTTTTAACCTTTGCATTTGTTGTCCAGATTGCTTTTCTACAAGGGCCCTGTAGGTCAAAAACCTGTCAAAAAATTCACTCTTAAGTTTTAAGAAGTAAACCTAAGTACATCTGGAAAAGTCATCAATGAAGGTTAAGAAATACTTGCACCCAGAAAAAGAAGGAGAAGAAAGTGGACCACACAAATCACTGTGAACACACTGCAAAGGACTTGATGTGTGCCAAGAGGCACGTTTGTCAAAACTATCCCAATGACGTTTGTCGAGAACACAACCGGCACAAACACCATCTCTACATGAAACAAGAGGAAAACTAGTCACCATATGTTGATTACATAGTTGCTGCAATGAGTGATAGTTTAGATGACCAAACCGCTCATGCCAAAGTTTTCTCAAGTCATCGCTATGAGAAACAAAAACTGATGAAAAGGATGATGACCCAAAGTTTTCGAACTTGTACAACCTAGTAATATCATCAGCAATTCCAGTTGCAAGAACATGCTTAGGATGTTTTAGATCCTTGATTACAACTTGGTGAGGTGAAAACTCGATGGTTTTACCTTCACCTAAATAAGGGATTTGATATACTAATAGAAGGTTACAAGAAAGACTTGGAACACATAATACATCATTGAAATGAACATTTTCGACTTGAACTGTTCTAGATCCTTCAACACTAAGAGATCTATCATCACCAACAAATATTTTCTTGGTGTTACATTCATTTAGAGTAGAAAATATGTCTCTATCCTTATCCATATGATAATATTCTCTAGAATCAATAAGCCACTCATCATAAGTAGAAGTAGAAGTTGTATTGAGGGAGAAACCAGAAGTTGAAAGTGCATGTCCATGAGAAGAAGAAGAACAAGTAGAATCAATAATGATGTTGTGCTTCTTCATCACTACTTATAAAGATGTCATCTTCTTGAAACATTTGGACTCATCATGACCATATTTATCACAAAAGTTGCAATGTTTGTCAGTCTTATTATTTTTATATTTTGCTCCTTTGTCTCCATTAGGAGCGGAAATTGTCTGAGTGGGTTTGGGACCCTTATATTGCTTGTTGTTGTGGAGAGGATGTTGTTTATTGGGATTCTTGGGTTTATCTTTCTGATGGACAACTAAGGATTTGTTGGAGGTACCTGCAGTGTTGATCACACCAAGTTGTACTAGCTTATCTTGCTCTCTGATCAAAGCATCACAAAAATTCTCAAGACTGGGTTTTTGATAAGTTGCCCCTAGAGCCTCTTGCATGGCATAAAAGGTAGATAAAAACATAGAATATGCACTACCTAGCTTAGAAATAATAATATAGATGAAACGATCTTCGTCTATCTTTATCTTACATTCTTCACATAAATTTCTGAGTGTTTTAAAATTAGATAAATAGTCTTCAATGCAAGAAAAATAACTTGGACTTAAGGTTAGTACTTGATTTTCTAACTATTGTGCTTGAATAATATTGTGTTTACCAAACACAGATTTAATCTTTTCCCAAGCTTCTTTGGGTTTATCAATTGATTGAAGGTGGAACCTTAAATAAGGAGAGATGGACATTCCGATTAATCCATGTGCTTCGTCATTCCTATTATCCCATTTGGATTTCTTATCATCATCAGTGGGTGTTGTTTCCTTTCCCAAGGTAATCTGGTACAATCCTTTACTTTTTAATAAATCTTCCATATGGAATGTCCATTCGAAGTAGTTGGTGCTGGTAGTAAGAGATTACTTGTAGAAGTCATATTAAATATGCAGATAATATGGATTTAAAAACTGAAAAATGATGATCTGAATGGAAAGATCTCGAAAAGTTATGCGGTTTTAATAAAAACGACACTTAAAATGGACTCTAGATGTAAGAGTTATGCCCTTTTTAAAAATGGCATAAACGGTAACCAAAGGACCACGTGGTGGTGTAAGTTGTTTTATGAAGTGACCCACTTTTATAAAGAGAAGTGGGGATCACTTTTAAAATGAAGTTACTTCATGAAAAATAAATAACTCTAAAATAAAATATTAAAGCTACTTATAGTGATTCACTTTTATACATGAAGTGAAATACACTTTACAATTTTAACATGAACTTTTTCAAAAAAAGTAACAAAAGAGATACTTGAACTCAAGACCTCTTACTTAATAAGACAACTTTTAACCAAATGGTCTAGAAAAACATATTGTATTGTTTCAAAAGAGGATTGGGGGTGTTATTGTTTTTGTTGTTGTTGTTGTGGAAGATAGCTTTGGAGAGCGTGCTAAAAAAATCCCCTTTCACACAAGAAATGGTTTTTGCTTCTCGATGACAACAAGGGTTAGATATCGGTTAGCTTACCCAGAAGATGCAGTTTTTCCTATCTGTTTCTGATTTTTCGAGATCGCACAGGGCATGGGGAAAAGAGAATACATAGATCTAAAAGATTAGTAGACCAGAAACAAATAATATCAAACCGAAATAAAACAAAAATAATACTTTGCAAAAATTAAAAAAATGTGTATTCAAACTTTATACCTACAGATCTGACTGTAATGGTCATATCTTGGGAAAATGAAAACCTTTTTGAGTGAAACGAAAAGTGTTCTTGACTGAAACGAGTGCTCTGAACAGAATGGAATAGTCCTCTCAGACTATAAATTTACATAAATGACAAAAAATGGAGATAAGTCAACTCGACTTCACGATCTCGATCTACATCAAGAGTGGGTCTTCAAATAGGCTCTGATACCATGTTCGACAAAACAGGTATTCTAAAAGAGGATGAACACCTTCAATAACCACTCACATAACTAGATCAAAGATCAACAAACTGATTTTTTCATGTGGTAAAGCCCCTACGGGGAAACATCCATGGCCCCAACCAACGCGGCCACTTGGAGCAGTTTATTAATGAAAAGAAAAAGATTACAGAGATATTTTATAAGAGATTTTCTCACAATCGATCATCGACAAATGACCCTCCATGCTATTTAAATAGAGATCATGGAACAATCGGGTGTTAATCCATGGATCAATGGCCATTAAGATCGAGGAGAGTATGAACCGTCAGATCACTCTATGTCGGGAACATATCGTGACCATCAGATTTCCTAACTACAAATGCATACTAAAGAAACACACTAAGAAACACACTTTTGCCTAACGACACATTAGACCAAGTATATCTTAACTAACTCCTAAGTGTCTAAATATCCTAACATATGTATGATGTTCATTTGATTACATGCCATTATGAGTTATACTATGTTTTCAAGGTCAAATTATAAAAACACTTCTTCATTTATTTCTCATGTCACCATTTGCATGCATTCACTTTGCTACTCAGAACCATAGGTGGACCCATAGAATCCTTGTCGTTCTAGACACTTGTAAAATCTTCCTCCTATTCAAGGAGGATTCCTTAGTCTCGCCAACTCACCGACTCAACCATCTCACACCCCCGTGAGTGATACTATTTTGGGATGAGCTTTACTTGGTTCCACTTTTCTTGGGTCAAACACCCAAGTCCATCTGTCTATTAGTTCTCCTTCACAAGGAGGCAGGAGTCTAACATCTTCTCAAGGAAGAAGTACACACCCACTAAATCCCCCTCAAGGGACAGGTCCATTATCTACACACACGATGGTTGGAGCTAATCCTCCACCAAATATCCCTATGCCATACTTGACATCCCTCAACATTCTTGATTTAACCAAACTCACAAATGATCCCATTTTGCATTATGCTACTTGGCCCAATATGCCTACCAAGTTACCTTTAGACATCCCGAAGTTTGAAGGAAAACTGGGGGAAGATCCTGCAAACCATGTTATGACCTTCCACTTATGGTGCTCTTCAAACAACATCATGGATGATAACATCTGTTTAAGGTTATTTCAAATAACTCTCACTGGTGCAACAACCAAATGGTATGTGGACGAAAAATCAGGGTCCCATGCGACCTTTGAATCATTGTCCAAGGCCTTTCTGTCCTTTTTCCAACTACCAGTTTGTCATGACACTGGCTTAGAGATTCATTATGAATTCAAACAAAACACTACTTTCCGACCACATCCATGAATGGTGTTGATGACGTAGTTTGTGTAAAGTCGAAACCACCAAAGAACAATGTCTTGATTGGTTTCTTAAATCACTCATCTCTGTGATTGCCAAAGATGTAGCATTCACTTTTCCTCAATCAGAGGAGGAGGCCATCAACAAGGCCCAACAATCTGACCTCATATATACTCAATCAGGTTACCTGTACACAGTATTTCCTGATGCACGTAGACCCCTACCATTTGGCCAGGGCAAACCTGGGGTTTCTCACACTGCAGATGGGTTGATTGGTTTTAGAACACATCGTAACCCTTACAGCCACCCATCACCTCCTTATGGGGCAAAAAAGTATCCACAACCATATGAAGGAGTGTCTTATTACCCTCCTCCCACTCACCAACATTCATATCCTGTTGCTCCATCTCAGATGTTGGAGACACACCCATCAGTACCCATGATGTATCCGGTCTCTCAACCAAGTACAAGTTCATCTTCAACCCCTGCATATAACCCTATCAGTGTGGGAAGTAACTCAAATTCCTACACAACCTATGGATCATCTCCTCAAAACAATCCCTATTTTCCATTTCTTGGTCCCCCTCATCAAGTTTCTCCTCCACCAGGACAATCGCATGCCAGTGTTAATTTTGTTTAGCCCTCCCCCATTCAACATGTTTAGACTTTTGAACAATTGAATACGACAAATATAGACCATCCGCTGAATAATTCCAAGAAGAAATGAAAAAAAATGAAACAATAACAACCTAGGACCAGGAGGGAATAACCCCCAACAAAATCATCATGTTGGGGACAATCAAAATCAAGGCAACCAAAACCCCCAAGGAGGCAAGAATAAAAATCAACCACGCCAAGGGAGGAACAAAAACCTCAGGACTAACTTCCCTTGTGCTCTATGTGGTGAGTATGGAAATTATACTCACCACTGCCCCCAAATTGTCGATTTCAAACGGATGAAAGCATCCATGAACCCTCAATGCCCTCTAGCACCTCCTGCCCCCCAACAGGCCCCACAACACTATTTGCAACCAGCACCTCTGGCTGTGTTGAAAAATTATATTCCACACCAGGGTGTGATGAATACCCAACAGGAGGTACACCCTGCTCCACCCCAAATGGGGCAGTATCAAAACTCGGGCCCCACTCAACCCAAAAATCCAACTGACCGCAATATCCTCCTTACCATTGAGGAAGAGGTTTTTCTGCAAACTCGCGGTCATCAATATGGAGTCCCTCTTGACTCTACCCCTACCACCTCGAGAACGACTCCCGATACAACCAGAAAACCATTAATGATTCCACTCCCTAACACTGACCCCAATGCTCGTATATCGAGCGTACTTTTACAATAGAACGTACATAACCCTCATGCTAGGGTAGCCCATAACTACAATTTAGTCGATGATTTATCTTAATCCCCTGCAGCCATGTCCGTGTTGGAGGTCCTCCAAACCTGTCCCTCACATCAAAAATCCTTGATTTCTGCCTTGGGGCCAGTCGACCTAGCTGATACTCGACTTATCACCTTTGATCTGGATAATGGGGAACCACACCTCCCGGCCCTGGTAGCTTTCCAAATACCAGTTAAGATCTGGAACATCATAGTTCATCGATGTATCATCAATGAAGGCGCATCCACATGCATCATGTCCAAAATCGTATGGAAAAAACTCCGCTCACCTGACTAGTACCCTTTTCCATCACCCTAAGAGATTATGACAGTCGACCATCATCCTCCGAAGGGCTCTTCCAAAATGTCCCCGTCGAACTTAGGAGAAAAACCATCTTGATAGAAATTGAGGTTATCGTTGCCCCACTTGATTATAAAATCTTGTTTGGGCGTAGCTACATGTATGCTATGAAGGTTGTAGCCTCTTCTGTGTTTCATACGATGATGTTCCTCCATAATAGGAAAATCATCACCATTGACCAAATTACACATTATGAGCCTAATAATTTTGCCAACATTGATAACATCTTCCCCTTTGTCTGCACTAGTTCTAATGCTTTTTTGGTCATTGACATGGGTACGCCTTAATTCAAGGACCCACACTTGTTAGGGACTTATCATGGAGTGCCACCTCTCCTACATCCTTCCATTATAGAGCAAGTGTGTGTAGTTTCCTCTAATGGAACCGATATCGAAGAAAATACTCCTATCATGAAGGCCCCTCCCCACATCGAAGTTCCACTAGTTGAAGAACTACTACCTTAGGAATTCCTTGAAACTACCACCAAACAACTTGTCCAGGATTCCCCCCCCCCCTCAAGGGGAAAATCCCAGTTTGGGANGGATTCCCCCCCCCCCCTCAAGGGGAAAATCCCAGTTTGGGAGATAGTCCCTCAAGCCATTACCCAAATCCCCTTCTTCTACTCCCTACATGGAGTCCAAGAATTCTAGGTAGCTGCTACTCTCACACTTCCCAACATGGTGCTTTCCATCCCTGTATGGTATCTTCATCCATTGACCATGGTTCCAACATAATCTCTACCTCCTCAGACAGAGGGAGTACCGATGCAGATCTCAGTACAGACTCCTACCACACCACTGGTACCCCCAGTTGGGGGCAACACCACAACTAGGGAAGACAAAGGAAGAACGAGGTTATCGCCCCACCCCGGGCTCAACCTTCCTGCACACTATGTGAAAGGGAAGGGCATCCCACTAACATATGTCCTACTCTTCCTAAATCACGCAATCTTATCCAACTCCATCAAGCAACCCCATTTCTTACCACTCCACCTAGTACTTCAGTGGCTACTAAGGATTCCTCAACTGCATGCAAGAAAGGGTTACAAACCATTTTTTTTTGCACCATATGCTTAGAATATGGCCATTACACCCATCATTGCCCGACTATACCTCAATTCCGCCAAACATTAGTCACAGTACGCCAAACATACTTGCCTGGGCCCCCTCATGCTCTCCCTACTACTGCTCACGTTACTGACATTCGTTATGTGTCTTTGCCAATATCAACATGAATGAGGTACCCCCCACAGTATTGGGACATTCAGTTCATGTCAAGTGAACCTTCACACCTTTTTCAGAATATCCCTTCTACGTCCTCATCCTTGGAGGAAAAAAACACTCACCCATCAATGGTTTCCCCTTCCATCGCATAGGATCCCCTGTCTTCTTGCATTTTTCATTGTGATGAAGATATCTTGGAGGAATTAACCACCCCTGATTTCCCATGGAATGCGCTCCATCATCAAGCACTTTTCCTTTCACATGAGGCCTTTCATGCTTCTATCCAGGCTTCCATATGCGCAATTGAAACCAATTATTTTATTCCTCCAGGGCATATTGAATGGTTCAACAACCCTATCCTTTCCCCCGATTCTTTTGAAGAAGGAAACATGTCCAACATCTCCCCCACTGTCAATATTGACATTTCCATTAAGCTGGGAATCATAGAAGAAATCACCATTGTCACCGCATGCTCCCCTGAATAACTCATTGCTTACAAAGCTCTCTTTCAAGAATATCAAGATATTTTTTCCTGGTCATATATGGAGATGCCTGACCTCGATCCTTCTATAGTCAAACACTGAATCGACACTTGGCCAGATGTCACCCCTGTCTGTCAAAAGAAAAGCCCCCTTCACCCATCCAAAGTTATGGCTATCAAATCCAAAACTGACAAGTTACACACTGTCGGATTGATTTACCCCATTGCGTACACTTCGTGGGTCTCCAACCCCGTCCCCGTGAACAAAAAATAGGTAACTATTTGTGTTTTCACAGACTTTCATGATCTCAACCCTACTTGTCCCAGAGACAAATTCCCAACCCATTTCATCGACCAAATCATCGATGATTGTTCCGACCACGAGGCACTTTCCTTTATGGACGGGTTCTCTGGCTATAACCAAATTCAAATCCATCCAACAGATCAATACAAAACCGCTTTTACAACCCCTTGGGGCACCTTTGCTTATCGCGTCATTCCTTTTGGACTCAAGAACACATGTGCTACATTTCAACAGGCCATGACCTATGTTTTCCATGATCTTGCTCACATCATCCTTGCTTTATTTGGATGACCTCACTGCTCGATCCAAAAAGCAAACTCAACATTTAGATGACTTACGGATCATTTTCCAATGATGTCGCCAATACATTATCTGCTTGAACCCCCTCAAGTGTGTCTTTTCCGTCACGACTGAACACCTTCTTGGGTTCATTGTTTCCCAACATGACATCACAGTGGATCCCCTCAAGGTCCAAGATATCACAAAAATTCCACCACCTAGGAATTTACGCCAACTGCAAAGCCTACAAAGCAAAGACAACTTTTTACATCGCTTTGTCCTAGACTACACCACTCGTGCGTATGGTTTCCCCCACCTACTACGAAATGATATCCCATTTAGATGGGACGAACATGCTCAAACAACTTTTGATGATTTAAAATATGCCCTATCCAATTCCCCTTTAATTAGTCCCCTGGACTATGATCACGATTACATCCTCTACTTGTCAACCTCAACGATCTCAGTAGCAGGAGTCCTCATCCAATTAAGGGATGATGGGCGTGAACATGTGATTTACTACATTAGTAAAACTATTTCAGGGCCACCCTTGAAGTATAATCATGATGAGAAACTCGCCTTAGAAGTTGTCCTTGTAGTCCTAAAACTGCGACACTATATCCTGCTTCAAACTACCAAGGTCGTAGCAGATTCTAACCCCATGAAATACTTGCTTAGTCGACGACATATTAATGGTAAATTTTCCCAATGGATCGTTATCCTCCAAGAATACGATCTATATTTCTCTACTCCAAAAAGCAAGAAAGGTCTTGTCCTAGCCAGACTCATTATGTATTTTCCCTCGGATGCCACAACTTCACCCATCAATGAGGATTTCCCTAATGAACACCTCTTCCTCATCCCTTCCAATGACCCATGGTACGGTGACCTCCTTGTCTACCTTCTGACACAGAAGTTTATGTCTCATATCTCTCGAGATGATTATCAACGCATTCATCATCAACCCCCCTGATATCTCCTCATTGGATACATTCTCTACCGACACGGGGTCGACACCATACTTCAGCAATGTCTTACCATTGATGAAGCCAAAAAAGTCTTGAATTATTTCCACAATGATGCTTGCGGTGGCCACCTCTCGAGTATTTCTACCACCCAAAATATCATTCGAGCAGGGTACTTCTGGCCCACTTTGTTTCATGACTGCATCCACGCTATCAAGCGATGCGACAAATGCCATCTTTAAGCCAACAAAGCATGAGCTCCATGAGCTCTTCTACATCCAGTCATCACAATCATCCCCTTCTGTAAATGGGACATAGACTTCATAAATTGTCATCCTCCATCCAGTAATGGACACAATTACATTGTCATGGTTGTCGATTACTTTACCAAATGGGCCGAATCCATGCCTACTTTCAACAACACCGCTGACACAACAACGCATTTATTCTTCAAACATGTCATTACCTGGTTTGGAGTCCCACTACAGTTAGTGTCCAACCATGGTAAACATTTTGAGAACGAGATCTTTGCAGAACTCTCCTCAAAATTAGGCTTCACCCATGAGTTTGCCTCCCCATACTTCCCTAAGTCTAACGAATAGGTCGAGGCTATCAAAAAAGTCCTCAAAACCATGCTACAACGTATCGTTAATAAACATAAGACCAACTGGAATAATATGTTGTTTTCCGCTTTGTGGGATTATCGCATGGAGGTCAAAACTACCACCGGTTTTACACCGTTTCACCTTGTCCATGGGATTGAGCCACCCTCCCTATAGAGTGTGAAATCCCCACATTTTGCATGACCATTGAGCTATTACCTGACTAAAAAGATTTATGTGGTTTGAGTTTTCATGATTTATCGGAATGGCCACAGTTTTGTCAATAAACTATCGACGTTTTGGATCCAGATCAGGATCCATCTTCAGGACAATGAGCGTGGGTTCAAATGATGAGAAGAATTGGTAATAAATACTAGATGTGGAGGGAAATCTAGGTGTCGGCTAGGTTTTATTGGTAAAGTTCTTTATTATTCATGATTACATTTTTTTAGGGTTTTCATTTTGTTTTATTGGTTTTAAGGTTTATTTTAATTTATTATTAGTTCAATGTTTATTAATATTATTTTTAATTAATTGGAATTATGTATTTTAAGGAGTAGGGTTTATTTATTAATAGGTTTGTTAATCTTATTTGTTTGATTAACTAGAATCTAGGTATTATTTAACAACATTATTTTTTTTGAGAAATTATGTTAATTTTGTTATTTGTTTAGTGTTTATTTTGAATTGAATGTTCATTAATCTTATTTTTAGCGTTTATTTGTTAGGTATTATGTAAATAATTAAGTTATTTAGGGTTTTGTTATTAAGTTTATAAAGTTTCCTAAATATTTATTAGCTTAAGGTATTAAAATTAATTATAATCAATTGTGTTTTTAGGTTCTAGGTTAAGTTAATAAAAGGTTTTTATTAAGATATCTTGAACTAGGTTAGTTTAAATTATTTAAAATTATGAGCTCTAATGAATTGGTTTTAATATTGAGATTGTTATTATTTATCGTGAATCAAAGGGAACCAATTTTCGCTTAGTTCTAACCAACTATCTCTGTTTAGGTTACTAGGATGTTTCCAGATTTCAATGGCTTCTCTAATACGCCGTTTAAAGAGGTGGTTTTCTTTGGCAAGGATTTTGGTGTCTTCTAGGAAAATGTGGTGTCTTGTTTTAAGGGAGTGTTCAGCTAGGGAAGAGGTGCGAATGCGTTCATTCTTAATGTCATCTCCATGTTCTTTTATCCTGATCCGGAAGGAGCGACCGGTTTCACCGATGTAGCATTTTCTGCATGAGCACTCTATTTTGTAGATACCTTTGCTTTTGTGAGGTTCGAGTTTGTCTTCGATGGATCTCATATTATGTTTGATGGTTTCAAGTGGTTTGAAGGAGGTCTTAATCTCTTTTTTGCTAAGGATTCTTGCAATATTATCGATCAGTCCTTGGTTGTAAGGGAGGCAGGCGTCTCTATTAGGGTTTTGGTCTCTTGGGATGGTGGGATTATCTCGGGTTTTTTCTAGGGCTTTGTTTGTTGCATTCCTAATATATTTTTGTTTATAACCTATGTTTTTAAAGGTCTTGGTAAGGTGATCTGTTTCTTTATCCAGACGTGCTTCATCTGAGATTCTTATGGCTCTAGTGGCTAAGGTTTTTAGGACACCTAATTTCTGGTTGGGGTGGTGATGGGAGTTAGCGTGGAGATAGTTCCTAGTGTGGGTCTTTTTTCTATAAAATGCATGTCCTAGATCCCCATTATTTTTCCTTTTGATAAGAATGTCTAGAAATGGGATGCTATCATTCTCTTCGAGTTCCATTGTGAATTTTATTTCTTTGGAAATTTTGTCAAGGTGTTGAAAGAAGTGATGTAATTCCTCTTTCCCATGGGGCCAGAGAATATTGGTGTCATCCACAAATTTCTTCCACCTTAAGGGTTTTAGGGGAAAGGATTTCAGGGCTCTCTTTTCAAAATTTTCCATGAAAAGGTTGGCAACAATGGGGGACAATGGGGATCCCATTGCTATGCCATTGGTTTTCTCATAGAATTCTCCTTGATAACTAAAGAAGGTGGAGCGTAGGTAGACTTCTACTAGGTTAGCTATTTTAGGATTAGCGATTTCTTTGACAATTTGGATAGCTTCATATAGAGGGATTTTAGTGAAAAGGGAGACTACATCAAAGCTAATGAGGGTGTCTTGAGGTCTCCTGCTACATCAAAGCTAATGAGGGTGTGCAAGTACTTGTTCAACAAAGCGTCACAACCCCTTCAGGTATATGTTCGAAACTAGCATGAAATTATTCCCTTAAATCAATTGCATATCCCAGTCACACCCTCAGAAATCTACCTTTAGGGTTCCCACATTCAGCTCTGTAGTATCTTCATCTCTACTGAATTTTGGTAGTGTCATCCGATAGCACTCTCCCCCATGTGAGTTTTCCCATTCATAGTTCCCCCTAGAAAATTGACACTCATGCTGCTTTCACCTCCTAGGGATGGGAGTCTCGATAGTCTTTTGCATTTCTAAGAATTAAACCCATAATTCCTCTCATCATATTACTAATATTCCCAATGGACTCCCAAGTCATATCATCTTGGTTCTATTGACTGCATCTCTATAATATCATTTTCCATCCATCTCATCCACCATTAGTTTTCCCATCTGCAGATTGTCCTCCATCCATTTACCTAATACAGAAACCCACCCATGGGGCCCTCACCCTCCACCAGTTCTCTTTCACAAACTTGCGCCCTAATAGGCCAAGTTATCTTTCAATGGGGAACCTGTTCTATATCTGTATACTTAACCCAAATTATTCTTTATTTCTTTGGTAACTGTATAAAGCCTTTGTTTCCAACATATACATAGCTTTTTTTTCCGTCATCCTTGATGGCCTTCTTTGTTTTGGCAAAGCAACCCATGTCTCCCTTGGTTGGGGAATCCACTCTTTTTTCATTCTGACATAGTTCAAAAACCCCGAGTATCCCAAGTCCACGTACCCATGATCTCTGAGTTTGTCCATCTTGTTAGCCTCTGGCAAAATTTAACCCCATATCTAGTCTTCCCCCTCACACTAGATCATGTTTTATAGTTGTTGCCAGTCACCCTTCAAAGTCCCCAACCAAGGGCATTCTTGAGTCCAACAACATCTTGACTTCATCCATGTTACCCGTCAATACCTGATATCACCTCTTACTCAGTGGATTTCAAGCAACCCTTTGCTTCTTGGCGTCTGACCTCCCTTTCTATCAACATCAACACAGTTTCCAAAAAGGTGACAATATATTGACTCTTATTACCTTTACAATGAGGAGTCTCAAACGACACAGAGAGAATCATCATTGCTTTATGATGTCGTTGACCCCCATAACATTCGACTTCAACAAACTCCCATGTTATGGTGGGTCTTACTATGTGACTATTGTAGTTGTTTCATACCAGCCAAGGACCTCTGAATTTGTTAGGCCATCAATGCCTACGAGCCATTGACAATTCTTACAGTCGTCCTTGACTCACTTCAGAGTCCGTTCACCATTAAGAATTGTCATCTATCGTTATCAACCGCCCTCGAGGGCGTTGTAGTTATCTACACCAGCATACAAAAGCAGTTATAGTTACACATTTTGGTTTCATGACACGAGCATGGGGCATGCCCACCTTGTTTGTACATAGATTTATTATTTCCTAGAGAATGGTTTGGGTCTCACAGTTTTCCCTCTCCCTCCAGTGGATCACTCTTGCAATTCCTCTCTTCACTTTTCATCACAATGGTACTCTCAACAAAAGAAACATTGATGTATTTCAACTATATGTATGCTCCTAACCTCACACATCAGGGGGCATCTGTTATCACTGAAAAATCATCCGCAACATTCCACACAAATGGTTAAAGAAAACATCAATGCTAATAACCATTATTCCACCAATAACACTGAAATTCATCTAGAAGGAAAAAAAATACAATTGGGTCAAAAAATCAAAGTGCGCAAAGTCACCAAAGGGAGCATGTGCAAGCCAGCACAAGCTTCAATGCGAACTATGCGCAAAATGCGTAACTATGCACGATAAAATCCACGCACTTCTATGAACGCCACATTTATGGAAATCGTCGGCCCCTCAACCATTTCTGGACTGACCCCAACATGATTTGACACTCATATCTAAGAGAAATCTAACTTGGAGGTTGGTCAAGGTAAAAAGGACGCCCTAAAAGGCCACTTGTTCACACTATGAACCAATTACATTTTTCCATGTATGGATGCTATAAATAAGAGCCATGGGTGTGCTAATAAATTAAGATCTTCAAGGTGTTTTTATGTTGCAAGAATTCTTCTTTGAGAATCCTCTTTTCTCTTTGAAGCCTTCAAGCACCATTATAATAGGCCATTCCACTCACCTCTTGAGGGAATGGGCATTGTTTTTCTTCACCATTTTCCATTTCTTTCATTGTAAAGAGTGAAGAGCTCTCAATTAGGGAACTCAAGGGCCCTCCCAAGGAGGAAGAGGGGACTCATAAGTCCCTGCCTTTCTCTACGATGTTTTGCCTACTAATCTATTGATCCATTGGTAGCAATATGTTGGTCATTGTTTGATTTTCATGTTTCTAAGTTTCTAAAGCTTTCTAACATTTATTTCTTAGTTGATTTAGTTGTATTTATTTGTTTTCACATGTATTTGTCTTATATAACCCACTCACAAAACTTTTTTCTTGTCTAGCAGGCTCATCTAAACATGCAAGTGTTGTTGTTTTTCTCACCCAAGTGACAAAACCAACACAACACTTATATAATATACAAAGTCTTCTTTTAGAAGTTGTTTATCAAATTCTTTTAGGAAAATATATTGATTACAATCTAGTGGGTTTAGAATCCCACGATCTGAAATGATTGCGGTCTTCTAGATCGATATAACATCTGACAACACATGTTTTTCAAGAAGAAATGCTCTATTTTTTGTCACGCGATTAAAAAAGAAGATCATATTAAATATGGAGTTTGTTGGCATGTTGTATTAAATCCTGGAGATGTTAGTGTGTTGAAGATGACCTAGAGGCTTTTTTGATGATTTGCTAACTTCTGTAAGCCGACAGTATCCTTGTTGTTCACGACTCTGTCACTATTTTGACAATTTTTCATTATGTTGTTAAGGAACTTGAGAGCTACCTTTTCTCCTCTTTGACTAGTCTATAGCTGATGGTTGATTCTCATTTGGACAATGAACCATCTCCTCGAATTATAAAAGGATTCCATGTCACTCGTTTCATCGTTAATTTTGTGTAGGTACAAAAGACATTGACTGCTACAAGTTCTAATTTATCTTACAGCTGCTACAGATTTCAAATCATCTTGCAACAAAATAGTTAATAACAATGTTCTTGGTTTCTAAAGCTATCAATTTCAATGAAAACATCAATAAAAACAATCATATTTACATTAATTTCCTTATTTGCATTTATCCAATGCTTGTCATGAAAGATGATGGAAAAAAAAGTATATTTAAGGCAAAATGATGAAAAAGGTTGTCAAAAAGTGGTAGTTTTCAGTAAAAAAATGTTGTTAATTTAGGAAGACAACATTGAGTAGAAGTATTGTTTAAGAGAAATATTTGCAATATTCATACTTATCTTATAATTGTTGTAGGTTGGATTTGGCCACCTAGAATTTTTGTGGTTGAGTGGTGGCTTTTGCAGCTCTGTCTTTTATTTCCAACTTGAATGTTGTTTGTGGTTCTCTGGTGTTGGTGTTGTTCTCTTGTTGATGTTGCAGTCTTGTTTTTTTATTTATTCTTTTCATCCTTTTTTATTTTTGGTGTGGGTGATAGAGACCCTTGGCTGATCTACATTGTCCTTGATACCTGAAAAAATTTCTCATTATCTATTTTTCTCTTTTTTTTGTTCTTTTTTTTCATTTTTTCTTAAGACAATGGTGTCATTGTTGGTTTTCACCATTGCCCTACATTATCATGCCTTTAAAGGTTTTCATGATCAACATCTCTACTATCAATCTATTATAGTCTCAATTTCTACTCTATAGTGTCAAAAGGAACACAACAAAAGATGACAGCTGAAACATAACCTTCAACTCAAGATTCGGTCAGTTTTTGAAGGGTGTCACTAGTCATACATGGACAACAAGAGACATGTCGCTAATCATCTATAGTGAAACCACGATTAGTCATTAGTCATCTATAGTGAAAACCACGACATCCTCGGTAACCTTCCAGATTTGCGGAGTTACGAAGAGGAAAATAAGGGATGAGTTAGTTAATCATGGCATGAGCCTTGGAACTCACATCAATCGAGTCTCCATTGGTCTCTAGAATATCTATAAGCTCTCCCAATCCTCTTCCAAGAATTTGTATAAATAAGGAAAGTATTGAGCATGGAAGAAAGAATCATTCGTAGAGCTATGTTGTCCAAATACAAAGGAACTTCTCCATTATACATCAATTGCAGTCATTTTTCCTATCTTGGTTGAAGAGTTGAGGAGGAGAAAGGAGCAAGGGGGAAGGAGGAATGCATCTACACTAAGAGGTAATTGCTTTGATGTATTTCTCTCATTTCAATTAATAGATTATTAGTTTTCCCCCATGAATGCTTGATTTCCATTTGCAAATGTTCGGATCTGGTATGATATTGAATATATTAGGATAGATCTAGTAAGTTTGAATTTCCTAACACTAGAAGAATAATAGATTAATAGTTTTTTGTCTCCTTGTGTGCAAGAAGCAGATCACAGGAGATGGAGTTGGATCTCTAGGGCTGCATCAGATGGATACGTGAGGACAACAATCGGTTGAAAGGCATGTTCATCACCCTTCTTGGTTAAAAGGAAGAAAATTTGTTTGTATATAGAGGAAACCATTAGAAGTCTATCCCACTGTCTGTCTAAGATTAATAGGTAGATCCTAGGGAGATCTTACTATCCATTGGTGAGATTTTCTCTGTAACAAAACTGGAACTTCACTGGGGAAGAATATTTGGTTCTTCCCTAGTTTAGTTTCCCTTTCCTATTCACCTATGTTCTCTATTTATGAGTCAATTATTTTCATCCTTAGCACTCCCTCGGAGAATAGATCACTTAGATCTAGCACATCTGAGTCAAGTATTTCTTTTTTCCAAAATTTGCAATGTGTCTCTTGTCTACTGCTAGAGATAGAACGATGGTGTCGCTGCTTACAGTAATACTGACCAAGGACACCCTACAAATGGTCGCTTGTTGCAGGTTATATGACCCGCGACACCCCCTATAGGCTTCAAAAATTGAAAACTTTTAAAACTTTTTTGGTCAGATATAGAAGTGTCTAATTTCAAGGATCTATAGTTGATCTGTGTCTCTAGATCATCTCTTTGTTTGAGCCTCTTCAATGTTCCTCTCATTTGCTTTGTGAGTGTAAAATGGATTTGAGGTTTGTTTTGGGG
>JZKD02S1752199.1:9705-21292 GCA_000966675.3 Picea glauca | reverse complement strand
AACCATTCAATAAGAAGTTTTGCAGAAAAAATACTTACAAATCATGAAGAAATAACCATGCAAACCCTAGTTGTAACACCTTCCTTCAAGAGAAACATCATAAATGCCAAAAATCTCTTCCTTCAATAAGTACACATCACTTAGTTCAGCCAAAAACCCCAATAGGGCGCTGAAAATCAGACCTCACTATGAGTGAGTGAAAATTGATGATCAAAATGAGAGTCAAAACCCTCAATATATATTGTATCAATGACCTAATTTTACTTTTTAGGTCATAAAAAGGTTTACAAGGCCATAATTCCAAAATCATACTTTTTTTACATTAAATGCTAAGTAAAATCCCTAATCAAGAAAAAGGTGAGATGTCAAGCCCCTGTGAGGGAGACGTTAGCCCTTTCTAGGGCCAGTGCAGCATCGAGAAGCAAAACGTTATCCCTCCTTAGACTCTTCTAGACTGCCACATGTGCAAACCACCGTGTCCATTTTCCATATGATCATGATGACATCATAAGCCTCCTGGTGATGTCCTGGGTCATTTGGAGCCAACGTTCCACTGCAAGTGGGTCAATCCCCCTAGGTCCAGCTTAGCCAAAGTGCCCATGATGGAACATCCTCTTCTTCTCCGGTGCAAAGGCCTTGATCCATCTCCATCTTGTCTCTGCCCCCTGATGGGGTCTCAGCATCCATCTGGTGGGCTCTTCAGCCCCATGGAGGTCCGAACTGGTCATCTCCCCATGTGTACCGGTCCAAATGGTACCTCTCAGTCGGGAATGGCCTTGCACATCAAAAGCTATGCCCTCCATGGGATCATCAGTCACAGGGATCATAGTAATGTCAATCACATCTCATCATCAATATTATTAAACATATGCATAAAACCTGTAATACATCAGTCAATAGCTCCAAGACATTACAAAAACCTACAATACAATATTGGAGAAAAGGCCAAGGCGTCCTAATGGGCCAGTGTCCACAAGAAAAGGAAAGTTTCCAGGAAGATCTCATCGAACCCATGTAAGTGAGGTGATGTGGTTATGGGATGTCCAAACATGAGGTGTAGTGAGGGCCAAGGATGCATAAGTGTTACCTATGGGTGCCTTTGTAGAAGGTGAGCTATACCTGTCATGGATGCATTTTTTCCAAGCCCATTCTTGCCTTTATTCTTTTATTTTATTTTCTTCTTCTTTTTATTTTTATTCAAGAACTAACCAGGGGACACTGCATTGGCATGGTGACCAAAGCTGACAGCGTTACCCACAAGTACTTTCATAGAGATGAGAAGGTTGGCTCATGATGAGACCCCCTTTCCCTTGGCCATGCAACCAAAGGTCATTGCCCTGGCGTGGTAACTAGATGGTGGTAATGTCATACTGTTAGGTACCCATGGACCTAATAGGTTGGCTCGTGATGAGACGCCCTATCCTCTGACTAGGTCTTGTTTTGTTATTTTTAGGGTACCTCTTGTTTCTTGCTAAGAGGATTTTTATTGCCTTCTTGGGGATCCTTGGGCGAAGCATCTCAAGGTTTTATTTCTAAGCTTTTGTCTTTTACCAGTTGCTTTTACCTTTTGGGCCTTTAGCCCCTTCTTCCCATGAGATAAGGTGAAATCCTGCAAATAGGTCAACCTAATGCCCAGACAAGGGGAATGGGATAAATGAGCAGGAGATAAGATGAAACAGTGGTGCTATAATGGGAGCGAACAATGGTTTTTCAAAAATCCCCCAGTGGCAAACCAAGACCTATGGGCACAGGCTTGCTAGGGCACCCTGTCAATTTCCCCAAGCATGGTCAAGTGGGCTAATGTAAGATATTAGTATTTGTTAGAGATAAAAGGAATCCGATGCGTATATTTAGAGGTTTCAATGATCAAAAGTGACACATACCATGATACCTGGACCAATTACCTCGTGGAGCAAGAATCTCTTCTAATACAGGATCAAGCCGATGGTGATGGATGTTGTTGCTGCTGATAAGAAAAGGATGATGAATGAAGAAAAGTTGGGCCCTCCAAGGCCATGCTCAGGTAAATCCTACTCTTGGTACTCCATGTCTAGGACCAGTGGGCCTTGAGACATGATCTCCTAGTTATCCCTAAAAAGTGGGGATACCATGATGCTTACATGATATGATACCCTAGGGCATACAAGATCTTCATATAGCTTTTATGATGTTCCATAAGATGGCCACATGGAGATGGTTACTAGCTAGGATAACTCCCTACTTAGGAGGAGGAGCATTTTGCATCCTAGAGGAGGGCATTGGACCATAGACAACATAGGGTATCTTGGATTCTTGAATGGAGGCCTAGAGTTGGTTGAAGAAAGCCTAAGTTGCAACAATGATCATGCAAGGGTACTAGGCATAATGGAGTACATGGATTACTAGGAGGATTGTTGGAGTCTTTGGAAGATTGTCAGAGGAGCATTGGACACACCTTATGGAGTGCGCTCGCATTTGAAACCTTTCTTGTGGATGACATCACCTTGGAGCTTGACATGTGTACCCTTCGAGTGTAGCGTTCCACATCTATGAGCCTACATGTGTTATTGTAGGTTGTCCATAAGGGAATAGGCCCATATATGTATTATCGACCTCCCTTACCTCTTATATATAGAGGAAGGAGAGAGTCCTTCACTCATTCATTCTTGTGTAGAGATGTGACTGAGAGGAGCACACTAATTCTCCTCTCTCTCTCTCTCTCTCTTGGATCTTCTTTTCTACTCTCTTTCTCTATCTTGGAGTCACTAGGGTTTCTTGAGCTTCTTGGAGCATCTTAAAGACTTGGGTTTAGGTTTCATCATTTGGAGATTTGGAGATTAGGATTTTGAGATAAAATCTTAGGCTATACTTGGTGAAGAGAAGAAGAAGAGGAAACTTGGATGGCATGCTTGTGTGATATATGCTTGTTGGAACTCCTTAAGTGTGAGCCAAGGTTTTCCTTATTTTTCCTAGCTAGGGTTTTGGAGAGAGAGGAATGTACTAGCTATGTGATAAGGCTATTGTTTGTACAGAAACTTCATCTTTATGCATATTTATGAATTTTCCAGCTATCCAATACTTTTGTAAATTGCAGATTTGATTTTCAGCCACATAGATTCTTCATGGTTTGTAATTTCCAACACCATATGTCTTTCTGATTTGGCATAAGTTAAGGGTAAATTTGTTAAATGATTTAACATTTATATTGAAGAATATAAAGACAGTTTTTCTGTTGTATTTACAACTGTCATAGGTGTTTCCAGATCTATTAAATGCATGATAAGAATGCCCAAGAGGGATGAAACTTATTGTAACACATTGGTATCTTATCTCTTGAATTGCCTCGTGTATTGGTGTTGTTAAGGATTGAAAGATTGTCCATTGCTACTACTATTTTGTTTATATTTCATGAAATCCCCAAGGATGAAAATTCACAAAGTTAAGATCCAGGAAACCTCTTGTTAAGAGGTGAAATTTCTGTTTTAGATTAAATCTCTACAATTCACAAAATTTCTACAGCTTCTGGTGGCTCTTTTCCTTGAGAAATATTTTCTTATAGGGTCGAAGACAAAGAAACACATGATCCCCTTCTTCAAAGTATCACTTTGAGTGATGATGATTTTCCTATTCTATTATTCTATTTTGAACCAAGACCAAATGTTCCTTAAGTGTACAAAGAATGTCAGCTTTGGTGTTAAGAGCGACATCAAATTCCTGAACCTTGGATGTGCTTTGTAAGTACAAGGCTGAAAATGGGACTTTTTGTCCATAGATAGCTTCATAGTGCAACATTTTGGTAGCATCATGATAAGTGGTATTATGCCACCATTCTGCAAGGGGTAGCCATTGAACCCAACAACCTTGTTAGTCCGATGCAAAACATCTTAAATAAGTTTCCAAGCACTTATTAACCATCTCTATTTGACCATTTGTTTGGAGGTGATAAGCCTTGCTCATTTTCAATTGGGTGCCTTGTAGTTTAAAAAACTCCCACAAGAATTTTTTAGTGAAGGTAGGAACACAATCCATCACAGTTCAATTAGGAGTGCAATGTAATTCAAAAATATGATCCATGAAGACTTGTGCAACTGTGCACAGGTTAAACTGGAGTTGTAAGGCACAAAAGTGGCCATATTTGGAAAGGCAAACAACCACCATGATGACAGATTGATGCCTACATTAGGAAGTCCAATGATAAAATCCAAGAAAATGTCAACCCAAATTGTTGCAAGGAACGGTAGAGGCTGCAATGCCCCAAGGGTCTTCACTATTTTAGCTTTGTTCCTTTGACATTTGTCAAATTCAACCACAAATGTACATATGTCCTCCATTCCATCCCAAAAGAGTGAACACCTAACTCATTCATATGTTTTTTGAATGCCAAAGTGAACTATGGTGGGAGAGGAATGCAATTCTGCTAACATCTATGAGTTTAAAGCAAAGTTCTACACCAAAAATATATGCCCTTTATAAATTAAGGTGTCATGTTTCCAAGTATATCCCGTAGGTAGGTTTGGATCCTCCTATAGTTGTTCCATGAGTTGAAAAACCTTGGCACTAGCTGGCTATTCCTGGCATACCTCTGCAATCCAATATAGCAACAATATGAAAAATGGAAATCAAAACCCTTCCTCTTCATATTTATGAGAAAAGGCATCGACCATAAAATTCTCCTTGCCCTTCTTGTATATGTTCTCATAATCATAGCCTAACATCCTAGGGACTTACTTTTGTTGCTCCAGTGAAGACAAACATTGCTCCAAAAGGTACTTCAATCGATCATGGTTTGTCTTGATTTGGAAACACCACCCAATTAATTAATGGCACCGTGAATCCACCACATGAAGGATGGCCATCATTTCTTTCTCATATGTAAACTTACCACAAGTTTCTATCACCTAATTGTTTGCTAGTGAATGCCAATGGGCAGCCTTCTTGCATCAACACTGTCCCAATACCTTTTCCAAACCCATCACATTCTAGGATGAAATTCTTAGTCAAGTTTGTAATGACTGAAACTAGATAGTAAACATAGAATCCTTACTCAAACATGAAAGTCTTACTTAGCTACATCATTCCATGCAAAGATATTGTTTTTAGCAAGGATGTTAATGGAGTGAAAAATCTACCATACCTCTTCACAATTTTTTTGTACTAATCCAGTAAGACCAAGGAAACCCTAGAATATTTTCAGTGTCTTTGGGCATGACCACTCTTTCATTGCCTCGATTTTCTTGGGGTCAACTCAAACCCCTTCCCTACTAACAATGTGACCCAAATATTCAACTTCAAAAGTGCCAAAGGAGAATTTGGAACGTTTGATGAACAATTGGTTATCCCAAAGTAATTGTAATGCTTGATGCTTGATCAACATGTGCCTCCCAAGTTTTCTTGTAAATAAAAAAATCATCAAAGAAGATGGGCAAAATTGTGTAGAAAGGGTCAATAATGCTTGTTCATGAGGCACAAAAAAGTGGTTGGGGTATTGCAAAGACCAAAAGGCATCACTTGAAACTCTTAATGTCCTTCATGTGTGCAGAATGCAATCTTAGGAATGTCTATTGGCTTCATTTGAATTTGGTTAACCAAAATGGATATCAATTTTAGTGAAGAATTGTGCACCGTGACGCTGATCTAAGAGGTTTTCAATGTCAGGAATTGGAAATTTTTATCTTTGATTGTCACCTTGTTAAGGAGCGAAAGTTTAGACAAATGTGCCAATTGCCTTCTTTATTCAAAACCATGACAACCAAGGACAATTAAGGGCTAGTACTAGGACATATCGCTCTTGCCTCAAAGAAATCATGAACCATCTTTTCAGTTTCATGTTTTTGGGAAAAAGGATGTCTATAAGGGAGCAAAATGGGTAGTTAACTCCCTAGAATTAGTGGGATGCCATGATCATGTTCATAGCGTGAGGGGGTAAGTCGTGGGGTGTCTCAAAGACTTGGTGATGTTTGTCCAAATCAAGCTACAAATCAAGATGAATTTCCTATGGGGAGTTATCCATAACTTGGATGCCATTTAATTGGGCAACAATTCCTAAGTGACCCTTCTTCGGGAGCTTTTCCATATGGTAAGTGTTGATGATTTTTGGTGATCTTTCTTGGAGACCTTTGAGAGTGTATCAACGTCCCTTCTTATTATGGTAACATGGGCCAATATGCACAACCATTTTGTTCCCATATTTACATCACAAACCTCCCATTTCAACAGAAACATGTTAGATTTCAAGCAATAATCTTCCATTTGGAGTTTCACATTCTCACACTTAACAATCTCTGGCAGAGATTACAATATATTCTAATGAAGTACCCAATAAGGAGCCTCCTTGTGAGGAACCCCAAGTTTCCTCCCATGTTTTGTCAAGAATTATAGCTCCCTAGACCTTGAAGGTGATTTTCTTAATTGATAGTGGAAGTAGACACAATTTAATTCATCATAGAGTAGTAAAAGAAACACATTATTATGTCTCGTGTTGTCATCACCCAAGGAAAATGGGTACTACTAGGGAGCCCTCACAAGGGTAAAGTTTTGTTCCCCACCATAATTAACACTTTCCATCCTAGAACCTCTCATAGTGTACAAAACTTTGGTAGTGGCTCATGGTCTATTCTCTCATGAGAAGAGGGGATGAAGGCCCAAAGGTTGATTGCAGCTACGAATAAAAGAATAAGAAAATGATGCTAAAGAAAGAAAGGAATGATAACAAAGGACTAACAAAAACCAGTCCAAACTTGAGCTCTACCCTTTCAGTGCTCACCTCGGTCCCAAATAGTGTTAGATTTTGAGGTGCACCCAGACCAGTGCACACACACCTTAGGTATCGTCTAGGTTCTCAACAATATACACAAAATTAGACAATTTGAACTGTGAACATAAACACACTGAGATGCCTAACTACTTACCACAGTGAAAATAAAAACGTCGGAAATTAGATCAGCATAGTACACAAGAATTTAATGCCCAAATCACATGTTCTTAAACCTAGAACAATGGGCTCCCATACCAAGAAAAATGGTCCTTTTCTTATACAAAATAATATGCCCAAATACAAAGGTACACTTACAAAACAACCCTTGTTCACTAATGATGAAACCCTCCTAGTTTCCTTGTTGTTGAACTAAGGGTTAGGGAATCCCTTTCCCACTCAAACCCTCATCTTCCCAAGTTGTTGCTCAACTCAATAGACTGTAATAGCCCTCTTTCTTGTGGCTAGGATGGTTGCAACAGTCTTGTTCTAGCCTTCCATTGCTGCCTCAATACTGCCCCAAGTCTAGTTGACTATATTGTCCCTCAAGCTTCTTAAAAAGCTTCTCTAGGACTGTTATAACAACCCCTCAATCGATTGTCCCAAAAATGTTTTAACAACCCTTCTCTTTGGTTGTTAGAAAGGTTGCGACAACCCTAAAACTCTACTGAGTAGACTTGTAGTTGACCTCTGAGCCTCCAGAACAACCCCACCACCTTGTTTTTGTCTTGTCCCACTAGGTCGAGCCACGACTAGCCCCTGTGGAAGTCCTTTTCTACTAGCCAAGGCTCCCAAACTTGTCTTAAGACCCTGCTACAACATTTTCTCCTTGCCCAGCACACCTGCGGCCCCACAAAACAATCCCCCAAACCTGTGATTGCCTTCTCTCTTCAGACAGAGCCACCAAAGGGCAGGTTGAGCCTCTTCCTAGGCCTATGGATCCCCTTTCTCACTAGGATGAGCCTCCTCTAGGACTTGCGACTACCCATTTATCCTTGGACTTCTTTACTTTGCCCTTCCTTGGATGGAACCTACCCAAAACAGTCATAGAACAACAAACCTAAGGCCTAGTGGCTTCTCTCCATGGATGGATGAGGTCACCAAGGTCTCTCCTCTCAAGAAGAAGAATCACTCTCACCTAATGTTCTTTTATACACTTAAAAAAGGTGAGTAAAATCCCCTACCTTAACTCAACATTAAATTAAACTTTCTAAGTGGGTGTGAAGCCCCTACATAAGCCCACAAAGCCCATCATCAAGCCCATGAAGCCCCAACTTCATTCCAAAGGCATTTTCTTCAAAACAAAAGTGCAACATGGTGCCAACGATGATTCCCATATGCCCAACACCAAGGTCATATGAGAATACCTGCCCGAAGCTACAAAAAATCAACACTCCCTCTTAGCGCAGGAGGTATTCTCACCCATTCCAATATCACCTGGAGGTATCTCTGTCTTCCATCTTGTAATTAACTATGTATTCCGAACTAGATCCACTACCATAGTTGCTCTCCAGTCCACCTAATTGGATGCTCCCTCTGTCACTGAAGCAAATCCTTTTGTATGTCATGGTCCCTTCTTGGAAGACATCCTGCTCCTAAAACCCTCTCACTTCTAAGTATCCTACCTGGCCATCTCAACCCATGGCACCTTCTTGATAGTATTGGAAGATGCCTCTCTCCATTTGAACTTGAAGTTTGACTCCCTCTGAATGACTGACTCTCCCTTTGAGCCTCCTAATTCCCTCTGAAGTCGAACTCCCTCTAAATCTGCACAACCTCCAAATCTACCTGCTCCCTATCCATTGTCATTCTGCTATTGTTTTTCATGGATCGCATAGGTTGGACCTTCTTCCTATACACATTGCTCTCTCTAACTCCAAGACCAATACTATGTCTGAGCTAGATCCTATGGACATGAACAACACCTGTCCATCCTGGAACAAAACTACATAGCCCTTCTCCTCAATTGCTAAGGCTAAGAAAACACTCCTGGCACTCACAACACATTTTCCACTCGCAACACATCACCTGACTCCATCCAGAATACCACTATCCTAGATCCCTATACTACATGCTTGGTCCCCATACCAATCTCCACATAGATACCTGAGTCAGACTCTGTGAAGCTCTCGAACAAAATCTCGTTCCCCTGTCATATGTTAGTGGCTCCCACTGTGTAAGAACCATGCAATCCTCCAAGAAAAGTGTCCTGCTTACCCAAGTCATGACCATCCAATGAACTTCTGCCCAGGTCCATCATCCAAGTCACAAAAACTCTCAATGTCTATGCACAACTCCATCTCAGAGTTGTCACCTATGTAAGTAACTCAAATCCAACTGGCCTTCTCAAAACCTCAAGCTCTGATACCATGTAAGATTTCGAACACACAACTTAGGCCTAGTCCAGGTTCTCAACAGTATACACAAAATTAAACAATTTGAATTGTGAACATAAACACACCGAGATGCCTAACTACTTAGCACAACGAAAATAAAAACACCAATAATTAGATCAGCATAGTA
The DNA here is from genome assembly GCA_000966675.3 of Picea glauca. Lineage (NCBI taxonomy): Eukaryota > Viridiplantae > Streptophyta > Pinopsida > Pinales > Pinaceae > Picea > Picea glauca. The sequence continues at coordinate 12,039 of JZKD02S1752199.1, read as the reverse complement.
CATAGGAATCTAATGCCCAAATCACATGCTTTAACCCAGAACAATGGGTCCCCCTACCAGGGAAAATGGACCTTTTCTTATACAAAAGAATATGCCAAAATACAAAGGTACACTTACAGAACAACCCTTGTTCACTAGTGATGAAACCCTCCTGTTTTCCTTGCTGTTGAATTGAGGGTTAGGGAATCCCTTGCCCACTAAAACCGTCATTTGCCCAAGTTGTTGCTCAAATCAGCTGACTATAACATCCGTCTTCTTGTGGCTAAGTTGGCTGCAACAGTCTTGTTCCATCCTTCCATTGTTGCCTCAACACTACCCCAAGTCTTGCTGACTATATCATTTCTCAAGTTGCCCAAGCAACTGCTCTAGGACTTCTATAGAAACCCCTCAATGGATTGTCCCAAATTTGTTGTAATAACCCTTCTCTTTGGTTTTTAGAATGACATCCCTAAAAATCTACCCAACAGATCTGTATTTGACCTCTGAGCCTCCAGAACAACACCACCACCTTGTTGATGTCTTGTCCTACTAGGCCAAGCCACCACTAGCCCCTTGTGGCAGTCCTTCTCTACTGGCCGAGGCTCCCATACCTGTCCTAAGACCCTATTGCAACCTTTTATCCTTTCCCAACACATCTGCAGCCCCACAAAATAGTCCCCAAACTTGCTATTTCCCTCTCTCATCAGACGAAGCCACCAAAGGCCGAGTCGAGCCTCTTCCTAGGCCTTTGACTCCCTTTTCTCACTAGGATGAGCCTCCTCTAGGACCTGCAGCTTCCCACCTAGCCTTGGACTTCTCTACTCGACCCTTCTTTGGTTGGAACCTTCCCAAAATAGTCATAAAACAACAAACCTGAGAGCTAACAACCTCTCTCCATGGTTGGTTGAGGTCACCAAGGTCTCTCCTCTCAATCATGAGAATCAGTCTCACCTATTGTCCTTTTACACACTTCAAAAGGGTGAGTAAAATCCCCTAACTTAACTCAACATTAAATTAGACTTTCTATGTGGGTGTGAAACCCTTACACAAGCCCACAAAGCCCATCATCAAGCCCATGAAGCCCCAACTTCATTCCAAGGGCGTTTTCTCTTAAATGAAAGTGCAACATGGTGCCAACGATGATTCCCACATTCTCGACACCAAGGTCATGTGAGAATACTTTCCCAAAGCTACAAAACATCAACAAATAACAATGCTATAGCTTGAAACCTTATAAAAGGGGACCTGCAAATATGATAAAGTGGACTAGTAAGATGGTTGATAAAGAAGGATTGGAAAAAATAGCGCCTAAGAATGAGGTAACTCAAGAGCAAGCGTACCCTCCACAAAGGCACTCATAGAAATGGATTAAATGACACCATAAGCCATGAAGTAAGCCCTAAAACCATATCACTATCACACTTGCTATTGAAGGGTTTCTTTATTTCCTACTTTCCTCGGGACCTATCCCTCTACCTGGGTTATTTTATTTCCTGTCTAGGTGGCACACCTAATAGGGTTGGATGAAGGCCCTCCCATACTTAAACTTAGTGTTAGGACCACACAATGTACCTTTTTGCCCAATACTTTTTGCCATTACTATACCCTGGATCACCTGTATTTAGACTTATACCACCATCTCATCTGATCATTCCAAGGTATACAACGTCCTTTCTCATCACTTCACGTTTAATTTGTTTTGCATGATATTTTACATTACTCTTGTACTTAACCATTGAATAGAAGTGCATAAGTGTCCATATTTGCATAATAGTATTCAAAGCCGATGTTGAAACACAGAATTGCCCAAAGCCGTTGATGAACTGATGCTGAAACACGGAAGTTACTACATAGTCCGAGGACGCATATGCCGAAACACGGAGCTGCTACACAGTCCGAGGACGCATATGCCGAAACACGGAGCAACTACATCGAGGATGCAGATGTTGAAACACGGAGCTGTCACTCAGTTCAGAAGTGCAGATGCTGAAACACAGAGGAGACCGCCACGATGCTGAAACACGAAGCCATGACAGTTAGCAGTCAAGGCCGACACAGTTAAGAGCGCAATTCACGTGGCTGAAACAACCCGTGAATTGCGATGCTGAAACAACATCAGTAGCTATGAGAAGAAGCTGTTACACTAGCCGTAACAGCAATGCCTCGTTCAGCTCCTGTATTAGCATGCGGTTGTGTGAGAATAGGACACCCTATGCTGATTTAGAAAGAAGATCTGATTTAGTGTAGGATCCAGATCTGCTTTGTAATGATTGTATCGATGGGATTTTCCCTTTAAATTCAGGGGAAATCACCATTCGAGGAATCCAAGTTTTTATGTATTGAAGAGCTTCAGAG
>JZKD02S1752188.1:92107-104034 GCA_000966675.3 Picea glauca | reverse complement strand
AAAACTACGACTCCACACCCTAGCACAAAGAACAACTAGGCGAAACATGCATAAAACAATAGAGAGAAACGACTACCCTCCCGATACAAACATGACTAGGCCTACAAGCTAAGGAACAACATCCCCATCCCGACATAATAGCCTTGATGGATAGTGAATAGAACCACTTTGGCGCACAGACCCAACGCATGAAGGCATTCAACCCATGCACCAATAGAAAACTTACAACGATCAACAACACTCACATGAAAGACAAATAGTAAAATGATAACTACTAATTAGGTCTCGTCTACCTACTTCTTCCTAACTGTAAACATTATTGATAATGTCCTTTAGATAACAAAAGATGAAACATAGCACATCTAGTAAATTGGATTTAAATGGTTTTAAAAATCAGAACTGAATATCTCAATCCTTAGATTAGTTAATACTATGTTGTCACTAGTAATTAATAGCTATTATAAGGTATGTGTTACTTGTTGTTTAAATTTGACATGGTTAACAAGTATAAAACAAATTAGGCAAAAATTTAAACTGTAATCTTCATTGTGAAGGCTAATGTATTGATTCGTTGTCGGTTGAGTAATTATTGGCTGTAATAATTTGCGAGGTGAATTTCTATTCTGATTTACAATCACTATCATATATTTTCTATGGGGGTTTTCTATCATACCCAATAAATAACTTTCTATTTAAATATCTAAAAGGCATAATTATTACTAGATATCTCTGTCATTCCATGAGTGAAATCATCAGGTGCAATGTATGATAAAAGAAATTAGTGTAAACCTATATATATCGTATATAAAATCCAATTAAGAAATTGTTGGGCGAAGAAGATATTACGGTCTTCTTAAGGTAAGGTGTAACCATATAGTGTAATATCAACGCAAAGGGTGAACACAATCCAATGGTTATCTGTTTATCTATCAATTCCCAGTCAATGCTCAAGATCTTGCTGCAGGAAGTCAAGTAATCACTGCCCATTAATCCATGCGGAGTTATAACCACTCCTTAACGGTACAATGTCATTCATAAATAATTATAGTAACTTTCTAAGTTGTCCTGCAATGTTAGACCATCAAGAATATTTTTCAATCAATCATTGTCAAGTATTTTCATTGCCATTAGTATTTTACCATTATCCCCCCCCAAAATGAAAGTCCAAACTTCATTGTTGTGAATAAATCTCCACCAATACACAAATGAAACGCCACCAAGGCACAGAAAAAAAATCGCTACCCTCCCCATAGCATTTACGCTACCCGTTTCATTGAGCGTGGGGTGCTATGGAACACCAATAATGCTCATTTAAGAAAATACGGTTTTGAAAAATGTCAATTACACTGTAATCGTTGAGCGTAATAAAGGAAAATCAACCCATATATGATAATCTATATCGTTGTGCATTTATTTAAGACATAACCATAACACTACATAACGTTGGGCATAAAACGAAGCCTATCCAACATTAGCCATCAATTATTAATTACATCATGGTGATAGCATCATAAAAATGTAAAATAACTGTCAATTATTGTATGCAACTATGTTAGCGATATACTATGATTGCATATGATTATTGTATGCAACTATGTTAGCGATATACTATGATTTCATATAACTATCAACTACCCAACACATGATGGTGATAGCCAAAAGGGGTTGGGATACATAAGAAGGAATGCAGATAAATAAATAAATTAAAATACAAGCATATCCCTTCAATTACATTAACACAGTCCTTCCAATCCACAAAAATACAGTCAGATAGTACTTGTTAATTCTCAAGGTAAGAATCCACTTTCACGGGAATGTTAAAATGCAGGTGAACAACAAGGTTTCCCTGGAAATCGGGTTCAGATAAAGAAAAACAAAACAAAATGCAACCAATAAGATGAATTACTCATTTCTTAACCAAACGCTGGAGACGCATACCAAACATCAGTTGAAAATCCATCTAGAATGTGTTGAACGCAATATGAAATATGTTATTTTCCTATCACCATGGGTCTTATTATTATAAATCCATTAGGTACAATGATAATTGTTTAAGGGTTTGTTGATAACACTATCAATGGAAAACAGATAACGCTACCATAAAATAAAATTCAGATATAATCAATGGATAATGGAGAAAAAATAAAAATTGATAACGCTATCATAATGAAATACATTTTCCATCTAGAATGGTAAGTTCGCAGTCTAAAGCATGGCAAAGTCACAGTCCAATATGAGGGTAAATTGTTGACTGTAAAATAGTAAATCATGGTCAAGTAGAAGGTAAGTTGTTGTCGGTAAAATGGTAAAACACATACTTAAAGAAAAACTTAGAGAGTATTAGGTGGTTTGCGGAGAGGAATGACAACAATAGAAGAATTACTCAATCATGAGAAGGCACAATGACTATCGATCATCCAAGAACAATCAATAGGGGTAGATGACTAGGCAAAACATCCATCGCTCATCATCCATGCACAGAAAAGTAGGGCATTAGGATCTATAGGTCTATTAACATCGAAGAGACAATCATCGATCCGGCTCTTGGATGACTACTCAGGCATGGACTGATGATCTAGGGATGAGGACAAAGTAAATCACAACTCTTCACAATAAATCAATAAAACCAATAGGATAGTCACAACATTCAAGGATTGAATTCCAAGGGAATCAAGTCAAGCAACGAGCTTAAGACTGGGAAATTTAAGTTCTCGATTAAAAAACCAAGTCAACACTTTCTTCTCACAATTAAAGTACATAAATTAAAGCATAAGGTCAATAGTAATCTACCATGCAAATTAAAATCATGCATACCGTAGCCCAATTTGCCCTCTCCGAGTTCTTGTCCTGTGCACTCCGTGCATCTCCCACTTGCCAACCATTGTGACTTCATTGATACCTCCCAGGCAACGCTAGGGGTACTCTTCTTCCCCCTTATCCCCCCGAGCTACAAAGGGGCCACACACACTAAACTAGAGAACAACTATTTCTCATCTCGCCTCACAAGGTCGAGCTACCACTCCTCACCAAGCTGGGTATCACAACTCCCACAAGATAAGTCAGTCAAGTCTAAAATTCTACAGCGTAACATTATGCATCCAAAAGAGATCCATCCTCTTCCTCCTCCCTCTTTTATATAGAGTTTCTAAGTCATTTCTTTCCCAATTTTCCATTTAATTTAATGTTCAATAATTTAATTCATAAAAATCCTCCCTGTGCATGTGTCACCCATCCCCTTCGTTGCACAAGAAATTAATTTCTTTAATTATTTAATTACTCCTATTTCCCTCACCCACCTAAAATCATTCCTAGAATCGCTCCTAGGTGTCCCATATTCCCTTACATATTTTAATGACTTACCTCCTTACTAATTTACCAGTTGAGTTCAATTTAGAAAGTTTTTAAAGGAAAGATACCTTACTAAGTTAATCATTCTGCTTTTTTTTTTTATGTTTCCCTTTCTCTTTATTGTTTCCCCCTTTTTCCCTTAGTTTCCTAATTCTTTGAAATTTCCCTCTTTCCCCTTTTATATAAAACTCAAATTAGTAAGTGTAGGAAATTACCTTTTTCCCCTTTTTCTTTTTAATTAATAAATTTTTAATTAGCATAAGTAACAAAACAATTATTTCCTTTTTATTAAAAAGTAATCCCCCAAAGTAATTTGATTTTTATAAATTAATTGAATGGCTTACCCCCTTGTCATCACATTTTTAATGATGATTATTAGTATTATTTATTTATTTATTATTATTATTATTTTCTACCACAAGTATCACTTAGACCTAGATTTTATTTTCCTAGGCTAGGCGACATTTTATTAGGGAAATTGTTTTTAAATCTTTCTTATCACATTATTCGTTCTAAGGCCATATAGGTTTATTCACTTATTAGTTAACAACGCAACATGCCCTTCAGGACGCACTACGTGCTCCAAGGGTTCCACTCACCTCATTTTGTTTCCCCTGCGTGAAGTACCCTTAAGGACGCATTACGTTCTCCAAGGGTTCCACTCACCTCTTGACTGACTTGGTAGACATAAAAAAAACCTAGAGTCAATACTTTGTCAGGTGATATTGTGGGATACTAAGGGCCTCTAAGGAATACGACCCCTTCCTTATTGCTCACCCCTTCGAATCATCATGAGTGACTATCGCAGTCGGCCCTCATGGCATTGTGGGTCTTCTTGAACTAGGTAATCGTTAACCTACAGTTCGAGCCACGATGAGAGTGATAGTAGGTTGTGGTAGGGTTATTGTCCACACCTCTCCCTCAACGTCTCTGGTTGTCATGCGTGACCCCTCTAATCCACATGTGAGTCTGGTCAGCAAGCTGTTGTCAGCCTACATCATCAACAAATCATGTCAAAAATAAAATCCATAATCATAACATATAATCAGATTCACATATGTCATGTATACAACAATTGTAATGTCCCCACTTTGGGACATCATCATAGTGCAGATGGTTATGATGGCCAGAATATCCAGATGGATGTTATAGTGAGTACAAGGTTTATTAAGAGTCATTATGGGGTCCATATTGCATTACTCATTATTTTTCATCATTATGAGCCATTTTGGACAGGTTGGCTTTGGTTCCGTTGCATTCCGACGATTTCCATGATTTTGACTATTTTGGGCTATAAGTTAATTAAATTCACTAAAGAGGTAATTTTGGTCACATTACTTGGAGGAACATCTCAGTGTAATAGCTCATTAGAATTGGGAGGAGAAACACTACAGGATGGGATAGTGATAAGTGGCTTTCAGTGGCCAGGGAAGCCACAAGAAGAGATAAGGTGTTTTTTAGAGGTAAAAAGGTTAATTAATTAATTAAAGTGATTTAATTAATTAATTAAATATTAATAAAATGAAAGTCACTTTAGAGGGAGAAGGTGAGACAAAAAGTATAAAGGAAAGGAAAGGGCCTCTACTCATTCATTCATGTATGATCATATTTTGATATCTGGCTTCTAACTAGTGAGCCCAATATTGGGGGTTTTGAGGGTTTTGATTTAACAAACCCTAGAGGACAGTTCAATGGTGAAAGATTCCACCTAGATTGTCCAAAGTTTGGTCTTGGAGATGCAATACTCTCCCACACCATTCTAGTTTCATATCTACTTAGTTGCATGAGGATTCTACATTAGTTGTAGGGGAGAGAGAGAGAGGGCGCATCAGTTAGGGTTTTCAGCAAGAGGGGCGCACCATCCATTGAGGGAGGATTCGTCCTAGTTGAGGAGAAGTGATTTGGGGAATTCCAGGTATTGGGTTTTCCTTGCAAGTGTCTTGGAATCATTTTTGGTGGTTTCCAGAGGCATTTCAGCAGAGGGTTTATTTGTATTGAGAGTGGGACGATTTCCTAAGACGAGGGCACACCATTCCTTGGAGGGTGGCTAGATCCAAGGGTCTAGCAGGTCCTTTGATGAGTTGAGCACTTGGGTTTTCATTGCAGCATCCTGATCTATCATTCTAGCCAATTTGTGGAGCCATTGGAGGTCCCTAGGAGGGAGGCCTATTTATCTAGGGTTTCAGGCATCCAGGGGGCGCACCACATCTTGGAGGAGGTTCAGATCCATATGGTTTGAGGGAGATCTTGGATATTCGGGCACCTGGGTTGTTATTTCCATCACCCAATCTATTATTTGGCATATTTCTTAAGGAGATTGGACATCTTTGACTGTTGGGCCGAATTATTGAGGAGCTTAAGCATTTCAGTAGGGCGTGGCACCTTCCATCTTGGGGGTTTGACAGTCTTACGAGCCAGATCTACTTGTATTCAATTCAATATTCATTGTGTATCCAGACTTTGGAGGCTTATTTTGTATTATCGGGAGATTTTTGTAGCATCTCTATTGTCTATCTTCTTATCCATCTGTTGAACATTCTAGATCGACATCTTCATTGTAGCAGGTTCCTCTATTTAATGAATAAAAGTAGATTTGAGATGTTTTGGCTTGTCTATCATATTTCATATGGTTGAGGTATGTTCCATGGTTATATCTTCTTGTTTACTACTGCAATACACATATATAACACATCAGTAAATCCTAAGGCCTAAATCAAGAGGCCATTCAACAAGTAAACACATGTAAACAAGTAGGTCAGCGAAGTGTTTGACGAAATACCACAACTAGTAAAAAGTTTTAAAAGACACCAAAACCATGATGATCCTAGCATAATGGCTTGGGATCATTACAATGGTATCAGAGCTTAAATCCTGCCAAACTTGAGGGATCTCTCATAGGGATAAATGGATAGTTGGGAATAAATGGATAAGATGGCCTTTGATATGAGACGCTTGGAGATAATGTATTCCACCCTTAGCGAGGAAAATAAGCCTCTCATAACCTTTCCTCAATATGTAGCCTTTAGAAAGCCCAGTTGGATAAAATGGAATATTTTACATGGGATCATCATAACAGATAAAAATAAAAAAGAAACAACTAGATGGATGGAAGAACAGAGAAACCCCACGCCCAGTAGGAACACACAACCTTGCTACAGTTGCAAGGGGTCATGGGAACCAGATCATAGGTGCATGGATCAGGACCAAAAGAACACTATTAAGGAACACTATGAAATTGATGATGAGATGAGTGAGGAAGGAGAAATAGATGATGATTTGGGACAGTCTGATGATGATAGTGACTCTTGCACAAAGGCTAGTGATAGTGACTCTTGTATAGAGGATGAAGTTACTAGCACACTTGAGGAAGAGGATGACCCTTGTATAGTGGATTGACAGTTAGAAGAACTGCATGATAGTATTAGTACTTCAATAGGCATATCACATGGTGTTAATGACCTTATGCCCCAACAGAGTGGTTACACTAGTGAGGACTCACACGTGTTAGCACCTATAGATGATCAATCTCCTATGGTGACCATGACACATTTGTCATCTTTTTAGACATCCATGATAGCCACATCATGGGAGGATAACACTGGCATGTCAGATATAATGGAGGAGCCTTGTGTGAGGGAAACACACCATGGATGCATGGATCCACAGATCTAGGAGGAGACACAGGATGTGCAAGTAGTTGATCCTACACTTACAAATCAACATGAGGAAACTGAGTCACATCTTTTAGAGACTCCATTAGTTGAGCATATTGTGGAGACTAATAGGGTGATGGAGCACTTACTTTCAAGATCGGCCTGTATTGATGAGGATGCACTCTTTAGAAGTCAGGATGATAATAACACGTGTCTGGATACATCTACATGGGATCCAAGCGCAGATGATAGTATCAAGGTGAGTGCACAGGAGGATATGACTGCTCATACAGGATATAGTGTGATACGGAGGGAGATAGAACCTATTTCTGGGGTGCAATGGAAAACATGAGGACCCAAAAACATAGTATATAGTGGGTATTTCAGCACGTTATCTTATGCAAAGAGTGTTTTTGGGGACTCCAGAGTTGACACTAGAAGGAGTGACAACAACAGTGAGGGATATGAGGTGGCACCTTAGCATGACCATGATTAGGAGCCACACCACTTAGCAGGATAGTTGAGAGTTAGTGAGGCTATGATCATGCCAGTCACCAGGCACAGTGATGACATGCATGCGTTGATGGAAGATTTTTGCTAGAGAGCGTCAATGGCACATGGTAGTTCAGATGAGGGAATTACCATGGATGATTTTCATACTCTCAGGGAGAGAGTATCTGTGATGAGGATTGACTACTAGCAATTGTTGATTGACAAGGACTACTTATTAAGGATTGGTGAGATGTATCATGAGGCTCTGAGGGAGCATGAGTTGGAGGTAGACAGACTTACTCAGGAGTTGGATAGCACTCAAGGATTCTTCATAGGCACACAGACCTCCTTTCAAGAATCAGAGTCTAGGTCAGATGAGTCTCTTGAGGAGATCTGTCAAAGATCCACTTCATCTGTCTTAGTGGACACTTAGATGTATTAGTCAGTCATGTTGATAGAAGATGTTGGTCATCTAGCAGAGGAGCACCATTTGTTGGAGTACACTTCCATTTTTTTTCTGAGAGCGGTTGAGCTCCATGTAGAGGTTGATCCAGCAGTATGCCAAGGATCTATGATGCAACATGAGTCTATGGGAGACAACATGAGTATGCCAGAGCATACAGTGATTAGTGATAACTCACAAGTACTTGCCAAGATGTATGGTTGGATTCAGAGGGGTGTACTGCCTTGCAGGGAGGAGACACACTTAGGGGAACATGCATAGGCCTCTCCTTTGCAGCAACATATGGTTATGAGATATCACATTCACTATTTCAACAGTTGCGTGGGTGATTAGAGATGGAGATTGGTTTACCAATAGATGGAGGATTTATGTCCAGTTGTATCTAATGATTGGGGAGTAGTGATGACTACAGGTGAGAAGTTATCATGGGTACCAGTAGACGTTCTTTTGGTCAATTCCTTTGGGTTGATCGAGGCAGGTGATATTTTTCAGCCCTACAGTCAGCTACAGATGCCTCTGTTACCTTTTCCTGACACTTTTATCATGGACAACAACATAAGGAGAGATAGATAGTGGCTGAGGGCATGGAGAGTGACTAGGCCCAGACCACCTGACAGGAGTACTCTTACAACATCCAGGAGGATAGAGGTGGATCATCATAGGTAGCCAACAAATATGTGGTGCCTGATGGTGAGCACCATAGGCCATATGATAGCAGTGGATCACAGAGGAATTCAAACAGTGATCGGCCTGACACAGGAGCAACTAGCAGAGATTGGAAGTGATAAACTTCCAAGTTTTCCATGGGATCTGGAAGTTCATATGTTAGTAGGATATTTTGCTACATAATGACCTAGGTTGTGCCAGAGAGACACGCACTCCACAAGGGGTTGGTTTGGAGTGGGTCGGAAGGGAATTGTTCGATGGAGCGAGGCATACTTTCACTTTTGATCATCACAATTGGACATGGAGATAGTTGGACTAGTACTTCTTCTACAGAGATGTCTTTACAGATACATTTTCTAGATAGCAGGTCCAATGGTCAAAAGTATTTTAGTTTGAGGATCCAGGAGATGGGGATCCAATATGTATGTAGGGGGCAGACATTCATGGTCAAAATAGTGCAGGGCCAACATGGTGATATTCGATAGAGATTAGCATGGGACCCATGGATTTCAGGATTGATCATTTCACTCACTGACAGGGGTGAGTGGACCATTGCAAGGGAATTTTTTTCTAAATTTCCATGGATCTTCAGTGTTGAGAGGAGCGCATCGCTTGCGAATGTCTCACGGAGGTCTTGCAGCACCTCATTTGGGCATCAACATGAGAAGATGATGGAGGTCGTATGGATCCTGGTAGACACTTGGAGGATGGATTCATTCCTATATGAGGCCATGTGTCATATGAAGGAGACTCCAGGAGTTGGTATATTTCANATAATAAGTACAAATGGATGAACTCCAAAATGGTCACCTTATGGTGAAATCCCTCACGGGAAGACGCTTTGCAGATTGAGTTATCCTAAAAGTATGGTTAGATAACCCATGATTATTTATGGAATATTGAGATTAAGGTTAGTGAATTTGTTAGTGAAAATATCCTAGATGGATAGTGCTTGTCATTCCATTTCCGGTGGTATGTGGAACGTCACATAAGTCCTCACGGTTAGAGAGTTATGGCCATGAGAAGTTTGAGAACTCAGGTTTGGGTAATGGACCCAAGTTTGTTTGATGGATAATGGTATGATTTTTGATATATTTTTAGGAAATACTATTCTATATGGATATTACATGTCATTCCATTTATGGTGGTATATGGAACATCACATAACTCCTCATGGTTTGAGAGTTATGGCCTTACGAAGTTGGAGGACCCTCATATGTATCTAGAAGCCCTAAAAGGTCAAATTAGTCAAAGTGGTTTAAGAGATTTTAGAAGGTAAATAATAAAGTGAAGTGATGAGTGTACTATAATTCAAAGTGAATACAAAAGAAATTATTTAAAAAATAAATTTAATGGAGAAATTAGAAGTGGGTTAACCCTAAAATAAGGAAAGTGGACAAAGTGACCTAGAAGATGTTTTTAAGGAAGATTCTTGGAGAGTATAAATAAGAGGCAAGGCCCTCTCATTTTATATCACACTTGAGAATATTGAATACCTATAAGTGTTTTAGGTAACCAAAGGATATCTAAGCCAAACTTCTGAGGGAAGGTGAATAAAAGAACGACGGAATTCAAGGAAGGAAAAATTCTTTTGATGATGCTTTCTAAGATATGTTATTTACAGGTCATCTCACCATTTTCGCAATAAATGTTTTTCTAGAATGATTAAGACTGTGAAATTTCTATTCCATTGAGGAAACATATCCAATTATCTTTTCTAAAAAAATCAGCTTATGTTTCATTGTATTTTTGGAGTTACACTCCGTGAAAAATAGGGTTTCTAGCTAGTCCTGAAACTAGTCTAAAACAGGTGTTTTAGGTAAAAACGCCATATATTCTTCATAAAAAATCCAAATTCAATAATACCAAATGTTTTGGTTATATTAAGGTATGTAGTATGTTTTTTAATAGTTTCATATTGATTCAAAAAATATTCGATGCGGGGCACGCTCTACAAGGTCTCTCTCTAGAATAAGACATAATTCAACAAGGTATGCCATTTTTTCTATAAATCCTTTTATGAGAGGTTCCAAGTAGTGACACCTAGAGGAATTGCATAAAACACATTGAAGAAATTTTTATATCAATTTCATATCTTTATTCATTACAGGTACAAAGTTATGATTATTTCAAGTTAGGGTTGTTGACTAATCCAAAACTAGTCATGTGAGACTAAAGAAAAGTTTGATGAAAATGATAGTCTCTTGTTGTTAAAGTTAAGGAAGGTTTGTAGGTATGTGATCATATACACTAGGTCTATCAAAAAGTTACAAATCATATTTGTATGATGAAATTGATGAGGGATTTTGGTTAAGGTACATGTTTTGTACATGGTTGAGACAAGTAGTTGATGAGTTGGCACATACATGAGGTGTATCGTTGATGATGTTGGTACATACTTGGTACATGGTTGGAGGAACTTGTTAGTAGTATTGTTGACACATAGTTTATGGATGATGTAGTATACTTATATTATTAAAAGAACATATTGATCTTGGTGATGATTATGAGTTGTTGTGTTATGTTTGGTTGATGCACATCTTTGAGAGTTGTCTTGGTGATTGATCTTGGTGAGTAGATAGGATTTGGTTTATAATATTGATGAGATAGGTTGTTGTGATAGGTTGTTTGGATAATTTGTTGTGACAGGTTATTTGTACAGGTTTGTTGCATGGTTGATGCATTTTTTCATGGTACAGGTTGAGGTACAGGTTGGTGCATGGTTGATGCACTTGTTTATGTTACAGGTTGATTACAGGTTGTTTGGTACAGGTTGGTGCATGGTTGATGCACTTGTTTATGGTACAGGTTGATTATAGGTTGAGGTATAGGTTGATGCATGGTTGACGCATGATTCAGGTTTATTGGTACAGGTTTACAATGGTATATCTCACAGTGATAGTGTGACAATGATTCCATCATTCTACTTCTACTTCAGGGCGGTTGGGCGGGGCAAGGACAAGTGGTTGTAGCCACCTTTCGGTTGTATCTGGAGAACATAGGGGGTTGTATCCTCCTTTTGGTTGTATCCAGAGAATTGGGGAGTTGGAGCTTCCCTCAGTTTGTAGCCTGAGAAACTAGGGGGTTGGAGCCTCCTTCCAGTTGCAACTGGAAAACAAAGGAAGTTGGTGCTTCCAATGAATGTAATTATTCAATACATAAAAGAAAAAGAGTTATGTAGTTTTCTCCTGCTTTGGGTTTCCACATAAAACACTGGTGTACTGTGTATGTGTATGATTGTTCATTTGTTCATTGCTTATTTACTCTGTAGTTATTGGATGATAATGATACATTGATATAACACT
>JZKD02S1752188.1:43635-56597 GCA_000966675.3 Picea glauca | reverse complement strand
AATCAAATCATAGTAAATTGTAAATGAAAAACTCAGTCTTCATCAAGGGAAAAAATCACCCCAGCAGTAAAACAAAATGCAGTCCAGAGAGGGGCGAATTGCCATGCAAGATGTAATAAAAAAACAGAAATTCTTAAGTGCAAGAAACAGACTTAGAAATTTAATTGTTTTTCCATTGCTGGAATGAGAAATGTAAAAATGCAGGCATGAAGTCATTTCATTTTTTACCATTTCCGGAATACCAAATAATAAAAAGAAGACATGAAATCATTTCGTATTTCCAGAATACCAAATATAAAAATGCAGGCATGAAGTCATTTTGTTTTTCCATTGCCAGAATACCAAATATAAAAAAATGTAGACATGAAATCATTTCATTTTTCCATTGCCAGAATACCCATTATAAAAATGTAGGCATGAAGTCATTTCATTTTTCCATTGACAAAACACCCAATATAAAATGAAAATAGGGAAACAATTCATTTTTCCATTGCCTTAATACCAATACAATGCAGATAATAGTATGAGAAATGAAAGGATCCAATGGGATAAGTCATGGAAATGATCGAAGGGATGATATCAATCAAGGCGTAGAGAAAAACCAACCAGGACGCAAGATAATCCATACACAGAGGTCGTTTCCAGATGGTGAAATCAACAATCATCCAAGGACAAGAATGAAGGTAGACGGCTCACAAGAATGTCCTTCGCTCATCATCCACACACAAGAAATAAGGGAATTGAGATCCATAGGTCTATTAACGCCGAATCGAAGACCGTAGATTAGGCTCCTGGCCGACTGCTCAGGAAAGGACTGATGAGCTAGGTACGAAGGAAAAAACAACCACAAACTTCACAAATCAATACACCCAAGGTGGTCAAGACATGCCAGGAATCAAAGGCCATGGGAGCCAATCAATCATCAAGCTAGGCTAAGGTAAATTTAGTCAACAACTAGAATGCTAGACAATCAATTTACTTACCCACTAAACATGCAGATCCAAAGCATATTACTACCACAATCTACCATACAAAATGAAGAAAGTGTACCATTGCCTGATCGCCCTCTCTGAGTTGATGTCCCACTCGCTCCGTACAACACCTACTTGTCGACTGACAAGACTTCACTGGTACCTCCCAACCAATGCTAAGGGTACTCTTCTTTCCCCGTATCCCCCAGAGCCGCAAAGGGGCCATGCACGCTAACCAGAGAATCAGCTAGCTCCCAGCTCACCTCGCAAGGTCGAGCTACCACTCCTCACCAAGTTGGGTATCCCAACTCCCACAACCTAAGTCAGTCAAGTAGAGATTTCTTCAACATAACGTTACACAAATAAAAGAGATCCTTCATCCTTCTCCTCCCTTCAATATATAGAGTTTCAAAGTCCCTTACTTTCCCAAATCCCATTTTATTTAAAGTTTAACAAATTAATTCATAAAAATTCCTCCCCGTACATGTTTCACCCATCCCCTTCTTTCCTCCATAAATTAATTTCTTTAATTAATTAATTACCCTTATTTCCCTCACCCACCTAAAGTCACTCCTAGAATCGCTCTTAGGTGTCCCCAAATTCTCTTACAGGTTTTAATGACTTTCCCCATTATTAATTTGCTAGTTCAGTTTAAAATTAGAAATTTCTTAAATGGTATATACCTTACTAAGTTTGACTTTCTTCTTTTTCCCTTGTTTTTCCCTTTTCTTTTTATGTTTCCCTCTTTTCCTAGTTTCCTAATTATTCTAGATTTCCCTCTTTACCCTTTTCATTTAGAACTCAAATTGGTAGGTGTAGAAATTAAATTTTTTTCTTTTCCCTTTTTAATTAATAAATTTTAAATTATCATAATATAATAAAACAATTATTTCCCCTTTTTTTTTAAATTTTATCCCAACAGATTTTTATGAATCAATTAAATTTTTTACTCCCTTCTTGTTACAATATTAATGAGGATTATCATCATTATTTATTTTATTTTTATTTTTTTAAATATATATATATATATGGATAGAAAAAATTATGCCACCAGTATAATTTAGACCTAGACTTTAATTTTCATGTTGGGCAACATTTTATTAGGGAAAATTGTTTTAAAAATTTCTTATCACGTTATTCGTCCTAAGACCATCTAGGTTCATTCATTTATCATTAACAATGCGACATGCCCTTCAGGATGCAGTAGGTGCTCCAAGGGTGCCACTCGCCTCTTTCTGTTTCTCTTGCATGATGTGCCCTTTAGGATGCACTACGTGTTCCAAGGGTGCCACTCACCTCTTTCCATTTTTCTTGCATGATGTGCCCTTCAGGATGCACCATGTGCTCCAAGGGTGCCACTCACCTCTTGACTGACTTGGTAGACATAAAAAACCCCTAGAGTCAATACTCTGCCATGTGAACTTGTGGGAGACTAAAGGCCTCTAAGGAATAAGGCCCCTGCCTTATTGCACGCCCTTTAGAATCATCGTGAGCAACTGTCGCAGTCTCCCCTCACGACATCGTGGGTCCTCTCGAACTAGGTAAACATTAACCTACAGTTTGAGCCACGACGGGAGTGCTAGTAGGCTATGGCAGGGTTGTTTTCCACACCTCTCCCTCAACCTCTCTGGTAGTTGTGCATGACCCCTTTACTCCACATGTGAGTCTGGTCAACAAACTATCATCAACCTGCATCATCAACAAATCATTTCAGAATATATCCATATCATATCATCTAATCAGATGCACTAATATCACATATAAAACAATCAAACCCCAATGGTACACTCCTCAATTCGATCCAGAGTCTAAGGGGTTCCATCGATGCCTCTGTATCCTTGAGGTCCAAAATCCTACACACTCAGTAAAACCGAGTCAATGAAACATGTCTATGTCAATGTAGTAAAACAACATGTCATCAACCCATAATGCCTCATAATCAGAATCAAATGTTTAATAGTATAATAATCCGGATCACTTGCGAGCAAGCATCCTCAAGGAATAAGTTCACTCAGTGTGTAAGAGCGGGATGTTACATACACCCCCTCTTAGTCTAAACTTTGTCTCAAAGTTTCATAGTATAAGTGTTGAATAATGTGTATCACAGTATCATAAGTCTATCTATCAAACAAAAACATAATTTTTTAGCCCATGTCATATGCATCCTCTCAGGTCGCCGAATGTGGACTATAGTTGTCCCACTGGACCTTGACCTACTCTATTGTTCGACGCCGTAGCTGTCAAATGCAATGATCTAGGATGTAGATCGGATCAGCCATGAGCGCACCCTCATCTGACACTTGTAAGGTGCTCAAGTCAAAACATGTGTGGGATCACTAATAGATGTCTCAGACAGAAACGTGAAATAAATTGTGCATATGCCTTAGGAACCCGCAAGTCTTGTCAAAAGGTCACGGGCCTCTCTTTTCCACAATATCGTAGGAGATATTTTATCCCCTTTTTCGAACTTGATTGAACTCTTATGCGGTTTCCACCGCAAAAATACTCAATCACCACATCGTAACTACGATTGACATGATGCGCATCGACATAACTTTTATGTTGATATTGGGCTTCCTTAATGCTTTGTCTTATGGTTTTCATTTTCTCTTCCACTTCTTGTATCACTTCTAGTCCCACCAGGACTCTATCCTCAAGATGATCCCAACTCAAAGGTGTCTGACACAGTCGCCCGTAAAGAAACTCGAAGAGCCCCATCTTAATGGTGCTTTGATAACTATTGTTATAAGCGAATTCCACCAGTGGCAAGAATTATTCCCGACACTTTTGTTGGTCCATAACATGCCTACACAACATGTCCTCCAAGGTCTAGTTCATTCGTTTAGTCTGCCCATCAGTCTCTGGGTGGTACGTAGTACTGAAGTTAAGTTGGGTTCCCAAGGCCTCTTGGAAACTCATCCAAAATTGTCCAGTAAACACCAATCCATGATTAGATATAATCCTCTTAGGCACATGATGGAGCCTCACAATATCACTAATGAAAACTCTAGATATTTCAGGTGCCTAATATGTCATACGCACAGGAATAAAGTGATAACTATTCGTCAGAGTGTCTACTACTACGAAAATCGAGTCATGTCTCCTTGCCGTCAGTGGCAATCAAACAATAAAGTCCATCGAAATAACCTCCTATTTTGATTCCAGAATAACATGTGGCTCTAGTAATCCTATTGGATGTCTACATTTAGCCTTTACCTGCTGACATTCTAGACATCTAGCCACATAGTTGACTACATCTGCCTTCATTCCCTTCCAGAAGAATAAGGGTTTAAGGTATGCCCTCATTTTCGTGACTCCTGGGTGAGCCATGTATATAGTTGTATGATCCTTTCTTAGGATCAACATCCTCAACTCGTCGTTCGGCAGTACGTAAATATGATTTTTAAACCTCAATAATCCATCGTCGTCAAACATAAATCCTTCAAATTTTGGTACCATCATTGTGTTTTGTCCGATAAAACCCTCGAACTCTTTCTACCAATCATCGTCACGCTGTAAAGTTAGAATCTTATCATGTAGATTCGTCTGAAGAGGAAACACCGAAAAGATGCGTGGTCTTCGACTCAATGCATCTGCCACTCGGTTCATTGTTCCTTTTATGTAAGTAATCTCGAAGTAGTACTCGCTAAGCAATTCATATCATTGTCGCGCATTTAGTTCACTTGCGTACAGATGTGTTGTAGTCCACAGTGGTCTGTCTTTAGTTCAAATTTTCATCCAACAAGGTATTGTGATGCAGGAGCATCTCCCACATCAAGCGAGCCAGCACAGAAGCCAAAGGACAGTTGGACAAGCGCCAACACAAATTTTGAAATTCCCTTAGATTGTTGCGCAATATTAAATGAAGTCATTAAGATGAGGCACACTTGTACAATGTAAACAGACCTTGAGCCATTAGCTCTCATCCTTAGTAGGTAGGAGGCATTTAAGATAGTTAATGCAGGTAGATAGAATTTACTTCTAGATTAGATAGTTTGAGAGCGCAAGAGGGAAACGGGATATACACACCCTCATTGTGCATTTTAACATTAGTCAGGGGAGAATTGTTGAGAAGAGCATGTAGAGAGCTATGTAAGAACACCCATGTACATACATTTGAATTAATAGAAGAGATTGATTCCAATTCAGGGTTTTGTGTTGGTTCTTTGTGTATTGATGATATGCTCATGAATGTTTTCTTCCTATTATACATTTGCTTGATATGATGTGTATATGATTTCATGTTTGAGTTTGAAGTTTGAAGGGAAGAAGGAATGAGTTTCAATTGTTTATCTATCTGAGCTAGAGTTCCTGCAAGGAGTGCAGTTGAAGTGTCTGCAAGGAGTGCGTTGATAGGGGGCTCAGCTAGTTTAGCTTTTGTTCTCATTCACCCAAAGGTGAAGTTGGGCACAGGAGCCGTGCAAGGAGTGTGCATGCCGAGTGAAGTTCAGGGTTGCGAACCTAATAAAGGGTTGAAGGACTGCTGCCGCAGGTGTGCGCAGATTCGAAGATTCAACACTTGGAAGTGGTTGAATGTCTGCCGCAAGGAGTGCGTGCAAGATTCTCTGAAGGATTCATAATTGGTAGAGCTTAGGAGGTATATGACCTTTGAGAAACTGTCAAAGAGTAGAACAGGAGCTTGTGACATAGAGTGGTTAGAAGGAGTTGCAAGTTTGCTCACAGATAGACAAGTTTATGTGGAGGAACACTTGGTCCTTCGCAGGGATCACCAAGGAAGGACGGATAGATGAAATTCTCTGAGGAGATTTCGCGAAACTCCATGAGCCGTTAGATCTCACAAAGGTGCAGGGGAGATATAATGACATATTATCGAGAGGTCAAAATCTCAGGAGGGATAGAGCCGTTGATCCAAGCCAGCCAGGGCCGTTGGATCACTCGCGAAATCACCTATCATTTCGTGAGGGGAAGAGTCGAAGGTTGGGCAACAGAAATCGTGAAGTCATGAAACACGATATCCTGACGACTAAGGGAACAGTGTGGGCCACGAGGGTTAGCAGGTAGACAGGTGGCATGCCTTATCGGGGTTTCGCAGTGAGAAGTCTCGATACAATAGCATCTGGATTCACAATATTGTGAACTCTGAAATGCCAATGGAGTGAAGGACCGTTGAATAGTCAACTCACATGTGTGTCGGGGTTTCGGCATATCAGAATTTGAGAATCGGTAAAGTGAGTTGTTTGATATCGCGAGTGGAGAAATCACGATAAGAAAAGTTCTAAAATTGAAGGGAAGGTCAGTGTTGACTGTCATTGGGTCTCAGGGAATTGAGGGTACAATGCTCGACCACTGACCTCACGATGTCGTGAAGTTTGATCCTCCGAGTGCAGAGAGGGGATCATGCAAAAGGTTCTATGGGTGCAGATTTCCCGACAGGGAAATAGACAAGCGTTATAGTTCTTTAGGCTGAGGGAGAAGAAAAGATCCTAAGCTGACGTAGGCCTTCCGACCTGCAGGTTGTGAGGAAGGGCATTGGCATCATATTGTCTCCCAACCTTCAAGGCCCATTCAATGGCTAACAACTCCAACTTGTGTGTCGCATAGTTTGCCTCATGCCTTCTCAGTTTCCTCGATATGTAGGCAATCACTCGATCATCTTGCATCAAGACTCTGCCTAAGCCTTCCTTGGATGCGTCAATGCATACCAAGAAGTCTGCATCTCTGTCAGGGATCTTTAGTATCGGTGCTATTGTCAACAGCTCCTTGAGCCTCTGAAATGCTACCGCGCATTTCTCAGTCCAAAAAAAATTCTTATTCTTCTTCTGCAATTCCATGATCAGATTTGCTATCTTCAAAAATCCCTCGAAGAACTATTGATAATATCCTATTAAACCCATGAAGCTACATACTTTTGGGACGTTCCTCAACACAGGCCATTCCATAATATCCTCGACCTTTGTTGGATCCATGATGATACCTTCGTCGGAGATGACATGCCCTAAGTAGTGAATATTTGATTGATAAAAAGAGCATTTGGACAACTTCCCTTACAATTTGTGCTCTCACAGACACTGTAGTACCAAGTGCAAGTGCTCGTCATGATCCTCCATCGTCCAAGAGTAAATCAAAATATCGTGAATGAATACTTGGATGAACTTGTCCAGGTACTCGCGGAACACCCTATACATCAAACTCATAAAAACCCTTGGGGCGTTTGTCAGTTCAAACGGTAAAATAGTAAACTTGTAATGTCCCAACCTCATATTAAATGTGGTCTTAGGGACGTCATCCTCCTTGATCAGTAACTGGTGATACCCTAATCGCAAATAAATTTTTGAGAACACCATCGCACCCTTCAATTGATCGAACAGATCATCAATCCTTGGCAACGAATACGGATTCTTGATCGTTGCCTTTGTTCAAATGACTATATTCAATGCAGATCCTCCACAACCCATCCTTCTTTCATATGAAAATAACAGGTGCACCCCATAGTGACACACTTGGACGTATCAGTCCCAAGTCTAGCAATTTATTCAGTTTCATTCTCAACTCTTGTAACTCCGGGGTTGACATCCGATAAGGCGTTCTAGCTATCGGTTCAATCCCCAATTTTAGGTCTATAGTAAACTCCAATTCCCTCTCTGAAGTCATCCCAATTAACTCCTCCAGAAAGACGTCTTCAAACTCTCTCACCACCAGAAGGTGTTCTAGACCTTCCCCTACTCCCTTCTCATTTAACGCAAGGATCGCACAAAGCTTGCACCCCTTGCGTATTCTATTCCATAGCTGGAAAGAAGATATGAATCTCAGGGAAGCTCCCTAGTTGTGACCTACAATCACACGTCTTTGTCCCTCATCATTGACCAAGCTCAATTGTTTCATCTTACAGTTGATTATCGCCTCATGTGATTCCAACCAGTCCATACCAATCACGACATCATAAGATCATAATATCRTAACGTACAGGTTGGTCCTGGTGACAAACGCTCCCAAGTTAAGGGTACAACCCATAACCCTTCCTCCAACCTTTTGTTTGGATCCCAAATCCCTCTCTATGAAGCTAAACTCATCATATTCATCTGCCTTTACGTTAATCCTTTTTAGCGCTGCACCAGAAATGAAATTCTCGATAGCCCCGAGATCTATCAAAATACTAAGGTTCTGGTCAACAATGGTATCTGACGTCTCGAGCATAGTTGACTGGTGCTCTTCCTGGTAGTTATTCACTACTGCATGAATCAGATGGACCTTTCCCAAACTCCCATGGTAGTGGGTTCGACTGATCTAGATGCACTGGCCCTTTCCTCTAGGCAGGAATGTTGGCAATGTGGAACCCCACAATCCAACACACTTTCTTCAATCTAGTAATCCTGGTACCCGAAGTAGAAGATGAATTCTAGCAATAAGGCCAAACTCAAACTTATTGACCTTAAGTTTCTGGGTAACTTGGTGCGAAGCATACCGAAGTAGCTCCAAAATGGGCCTCGTACTCGGGCACCATGCGGCTACCTCGTCGCAAGGCATCGAACTCCTTGAGCTGACGCTCAATGAATTCCTTAGAAAGATACCTCTCCTGGAATCATCCCTCAAACATTTCCCAAGAAACATCATCGAAGACCACTTTCAAAAGTGGCAGGAATGTCTTCCTCCATAAAAGAGCGCTCCCCTTTAGTCGAAATACCACCATGCGGAACTTCATGCTGGAGGTCATAATCGCAAAGAGTGAATCACAATGCCTTTCTCTAAAACTGTGCCTCGACGTCAAATCCATCCATGACACTCATGGTCTTGAGAACTAAACTCTCTCAAGTTCTCGGTGGAAGCTAACGGTACTAGCTAGGGCACGTTGTGGACCCTCAGGGGTACAAGTGCTCCGACCTCATCTCAGTACTAATGATGAATCAAGGCCCTTTGATAATACCTAGAAGGGCCTTGTCAGACCATCATCATCCCTTACAACAAGAAAATCTAGCCCAAGGACTTGTTCCTCCCCTTGGGGGTTCGACTCTGAGGGTGCAGGAACTTCTAGAGGCGTCACACCTCCTTCCACAACACCACGTTGCAAACCTACGAGGCGTCCTCCAAATGAGATCACCATAAGGACACGTTAAGTTTTTTTATTAACGCAAGGGTTAATACTCATGGGTTTAATGCAGTGGAAATCCTGGCGATCCACAGTTGCAAGGTTGAACCTCACTCTGATACCATATGTGACGTCCCCATCATTACATCTACAAGTGAAACAATCATGCAATTTTTTTTGGAAAAACATGACAACAATGACGATTACAACTAGACAACATAGCTGGCAGCGAGAACCACGCCCGTAGAACAGGAAACAACAACGAAGACTCCACACACGAGCACACGGGCAACTGGATGACACATGCGTAGAACAACGAGGAACGACTACCTGCCCGATGAGACATGACACTCCTACAAGCTAAGGGATTGTTTACCCCTCATGACACATCACCCTTGATGAACTAGACTAGATCATCTGGGCACGCTAACCAAACACATGAAGGCATTCCACCCATGCACCCAAGGCAACTTACAACGCTCTTCAACACTCACCCAGCACGTACTGAATCCATCCAAGTTCTCATTTACTGCTATCTAATAGGGCATGCCATGATTCCCTCATCAGGAATCATGTCATTCCTAGGTGATAGATGCGTCAATAACCTTGGTGCAAACATAAGATTTCTGGACCAAGGACTCTAGAAAACTACAATGCGCTAGGAACCGAATATTGATTGGGATACTATACCAAACCCCACACGAAAGGTTGACAAGACATAAGAGGATGAAGAAAAGGGGTGACATCAGCCCACACGACATCGTCCCTGACCCCACCAATCACCCAGTCTAACCAATCCATGATTACATTCTATCTTATTATGGGTTCCATTCTAACGGGGCACGTCAAGTTACAAAGTGAATAATGCGTCCGCTAAATAAACGTTAATACAATTAATATTGCAAATATAAGTAGTCAATACTAAATCTATAAATATACATGCCCTCTAACCTCAATTATAATTCAATTCAGGGAGTCTAAAATTTGCAATCCAGTCCTTACTCACCAATCAATTTTAATCATTAACACAACCTAAATGGTCAATTCTATATTAATAACAATAGTAACAATCTTGATGTAGAAAGATACCATTAATACAAATAATATAACAAATAACAAGGCATATAACATGACAATTAACCTAACAATTAATATAGCAATAACAACATTACTACATCAAGGCAGAAAGCAACAACTAAGCATTTATTAACTCAATAAATCACCACAATAACAAGGCATCTAACATGACAATTAACCCAATAATTGATATAGCAAAAACAACATTAAATACATCAAGGCAGAAAGCTACAACTATGCACTTATTAACTCAACAAATTCCACATACGTCTATCTTTACTCATTGTACCAAAATGACAGTTGCCTACAACATTAAAGAAATCGGCTAAGAAGTGTAAATGCCATATCACCATATACAATCAACGAGAGACCAAGGCCATGCACCTAATTATATTTACTACCACACACCTTCAATAAGAGTCATTGCCAGGTAAAGGTAAAAAACCTAGCATAAACGCCGAAGAATTAGTTGGCTTCCTAGACTGAAGTCATTTACAGGTTAAAAGTTGTAGTCAACAATTTAGGCAACTAGTGGCCATTTAATCAATAAGAAGGAATCTGCTGACCATTCCCAGTGTTGTAGCAATTATTCTGGAAATTAATAAGGAAAATAAAATAGCATTTAATATTACAATTGATCCAGGCATTCAACTATAGCAATTGTTCTAGAAAATAATAAGGCAATCTCGTGCCCCTTTCCAACAAACTCATTCAGCATTTAAAGGCCAATTCGTGGGAAATTACATCAAGTTCAGGCAATTGATTAGAGAAAAATCGTGGGTGTTTTTAAACAACAACTCAGTCTATCTATTGGACCAATTTTGGGGGCATTTTAAATAGCGTTCCAATCAAACTTCAAAGGGAAAAAATGTGGTCAATAACAGAAAAACATAGTCACGATTTTAACTGCAAAATCGTGGGCATTAAAAAACATTTCAGTCAACCTTCAAGGGCAAAAACAGGGCATCAATTACTTGCAAATCGTGGGCATTAATAGGAATCAAATTGCAGTAAATTGTAAATGCAAAACTTAGTCTTCATCAAGGGAAAAAAATCGCCCCAACAGTAAAATGAAATGCAGTCTAGAGAGTGGTGAATTGCCATGCAAGATGTAATAAAAAAATAGAAATTCTTAAGTGCAAGACGCAGACTTAGAAATTTAATTATTTTTCCATTACCGGAATGCCAAATGTAAAAATGCAGGCATGAAGTCATTTCATTTTTTTCCATTGCCAGAATACCAAATAATAAAAAGCACACATGAAATCATTTCGTATTGTCAGAATACCAAATATAAAAATGCAGGCATGAAGTCATTTCATTTTTCCATTGCCAGAATACCAAATATAAAAAAATGTAGACATGAAATCATTTCATTTTTCCATTGCCAGAATACCCAATATAAAAATGCAGGGATGAATTCATTTCATTTTTCCATTGCCAGAACACCAAATATAAAAGGAAAACAAGGAATCAATTCATTTTTCCATTGCCTTAATACCAATACAATGTAGACAATAGTAAGAGAAATGGAAGGATCCAATGGGAAAAGTCACGGAAATGATCGCAAGGATGCTATCCATCAAGGCATAGAAAAAAACCAACCAGGACGCAAGATAATCCATACGCAGAGGTCTTTTCCAAATGGAAAATCAACAATCATCCAAGGACGAGAACGAAGGTAGACGCCTGACAGGAATGTCCTTCGCTCATCATCCATGCACATAAAAGCAGGGCGTTGATATCCATAGTCTATTAACGTCGAAGCAATGATTGTAGATCAGGCTCCTGGCCGACTGCTTAGGTGAGGACTGATGAGCTAGGGATGAAGGGAAAAACAACCACAAACTTCACAAATCAATACAACCAAGGCAGTCAAGACATTCTAGGAATCGAAGGCCATGGGATCCAATCAATCATCGAGCTAGGCTAAGGAAAATCCAGTCAACAACTAGAACACTAGACAATCAATTTACTTACCCAATAAACATGCATATCCGAAGCATATTACTACTACAATCTACCATAAAAAATGAAGAAAGTGTACAGTTGCCTGATTGCCTGCTCTGATTTGATGTCCCGCTCGCTCCATGCAACACCTGCTTGCCGACCAATGAGACTTCATCAGTACCTCCCAGCCAATGCTAGGGGTACTCTTCTTCCCCCGTAGCCCCCCAAGCCGCAAAGGGGCCATGCATGCTAACCATAGAATCAACTAGCTCCCATCTCACCTCGCAAGGCCAAGCTACCACTCCTCATCGAGCTGGGTATCCCAACTCCCACAAGCTAAGTTAGTCAAGTAGAGATTTCTATAGCATAACGTTACGCAAATAGAAGAGATCCTTCATCCTTCTCCTCCCTTCAATATATAGAGTTTCAAAGTCCCTTACTTTCCCAAACCCCATTTTATTTAAAGTTTAACAAATTAATTCATAAAAATTCCTCTTCGTACATATGTTACCCATCCCCTTCTTTCCTCCATAAATCAATTTCTTTAATTAATTAATTACCCTTATTTCCCTCACCCACCTAGAGTCACTCCTAGAATCGCTCTTAGGTGTCCCCAAATTCTCTTATAGGTTTTAATGACTTTCCCTATTATTAATTTGTTAGTTCAGTTTAAAATTAGAAAGTTCTTAAATGGTAGATACCTTACTAAGTTTGACTTTCTACTTTTTACCTTGTGTTTCCCTTTTCTTTTTATGTTTCCCTTTTTTCCTAGTTTCCTAATTATTCTAGATTTCCCTCTTTCCCCTTTTTCATTTAAAACTCAAATTGACAGGAGTAGAAATTAACTTTTTCCCTTTTCCCTTTTTAATTAATAAATTTTAAATTATCATAATATAATAAAACAATTATTCCCCCCCCCC
>JZKD02S1752188.1:0-13652 GCA_000966675.3 Picea glauca | reverse complement strand
ATAGTTTTAATCATTCCAAAGTATGGAATAATTTAAATAACATATATTTAATCTATAAAAATATCACTTTAATAATGATAACATATATTTAATGTAGAAAAATATACACAGAGTGGCTACAGTGAATTTATATCAAATGGATCTGGTGAAATTGATGAGACGTGCATTTGTTTATTGCTATGTCAAAGTTTGTCCCATGTGATACCATGGATTGTGAAACTGCCCTTTTGATTTAAAAATGATTTTTTTTAAACTGACAATCTCTGAGTTGCAGCGAATATATCGACAACTATGTTTAAAACTGACAGAGACTGTGTGGCAACAATTTAACTAACAGTGATTTTGATTTAATACTACACAGAGAATTATTTAGCACAACGAATTAATTATTCATGACCACACAACAATTTAACTATTCTACGTTATTGCCTTCTAAATTTGACTTATAAACTACACATATTTACTTACTATCCGTATTCATTACACCAACAATTTTGGATTATTTTGTTTTATGGAAGAAAGAATAAGGCCGAGGTCTATTATGGAGGTTAACTGATCAAATATATTATGAAATTAAAGTATCAACAACCTTGTCAACAACCTGCGATGTCCCTTTAATAATTATTCAAAAGTTAGATAAGTCTTTATTGTTTTCAATTGCCTACAAAATTGTTTCTAAGAAGAACTTTTTCTAATAGAATCCCTTCAAGGAAATTAAATGTCATTAAGAATGTTAAGAATTCTACAAGGTCTATTGTTTATTTTCCTAGAAAATTGTTCTAAGTGATTCATAAAGTAGTGATTCAATATACCATTCATGAAGTTTTTCAATATTTTATGAGATATTATAAATAAAACTACATTATTTTAGATGTTATTCCATTCCCTCATAAGTTTTTTTCAATGGACAAGTTATTGGCGTATTAGGAATTTGACGCTTTAAGTTGGTACCTGGATGCATTGGTCATGTTTTTTAAAGGTTTAGATTTGAATGCTCTTGGGATCCTTGTGCACTTGTCACACCGTGGCGATGTGATTTCTTATATTTGGATCATTACGTGCGTTGATCAATAGCGCATATGAAACCTGTCTTAGGGTCTCGATCCTCCTAATATGGATGTTGTTGTATTTGTAATTGGGGTTATACTTGTAATACAACATTGTTGTGATCATCTCTCGCTCTCCGGGAAGGTTCTAGTTACGATTGTCGAAATTGTTGTGTTGTTTGATTGATATTGCTTAGCTTAGTAGGTGTGGTCTTTCTAGAGGCCCTAACCTTGCAGGGTAGAACGGGAAGGTAGTCATTTATATTTGTCTATTTGATTATTGCATGTTTATTCTAGTTGCATGTTGTGCTAGTGTGATGGGTCATTGTTGTTTGTTGCCTGATATGCGTGCGTAGTGTTTGTCATAAAGTTGTGTTGAGTAATTGTTGTCATTGTCACTTTCTTGCAAAAAGAGAGAAAAAAAAATTCACTTGCTTTGTGTCGCATGTAGTCGTAACGATGGGCGTCGTTACATATGGTATCAGAGCAGATTTGACCCATGACTTGGGATCACTACAGCTTTCGTTGATTTGATAATTGATTATAATGTTGAAAATTAAGTTGACTTGTATTTGTGCAGGTAATCATGGTTAGAGGATGCCATATAGGTTCGCAACATGGTGTTGTGGAAGGATGTGCGATGCCTTCAGAAGTGTCTGCACCCTTGGAGTCTAACCCCCAAGGGGAAGAACAATTCCTTGGGATGGATTTTATTGATATAAGGGATGATGATTGTTTGACAAGGTCCTTCCAGGGAATGTCATAGGCCTTGATTCACCATCTATAATGAGATGAGGCCAAGGCACATGTACCCCTGAGGATCAACAATGCACCCCAACCAGTATCATTAGCATTCATTGAGAACTCGAGAGGGATAAGTTCTCAATTCCATGAGTGTCGCGAGTGGATCATCCATCGAGGCATGGGTGGAGAGAAAGGCAATGTGCTTCATGCTTCACAATTATGACCTAGAGCATGAAGGTCGGGAGGAATATATTTAAAATGAAGGGGAGCGCTCTTGTATGATGGAAGATGCTCCTGCAATAATTGAACATGGCAATTGAAGACATGTCATGGGAACTATTCGAGGAACAGTTTCGGGAGAGGACTGGAGCATCTGGATCAGTTGGACCCACTACCATGGGAGATTTGGGAAAGGCCCTTCAGATTCATGCAATGGTGAATAACCTTCAGGCAGAGAACCAATCGACAGTGATCGAGACTTCAGGGACTGTTGCTGACTAGATCCTTAGTATTTTGATAGATCTAGGCGCTACAGAGGGTTTTATATCTAGTTCAGTGCTAAAAATAATTAAGGTAAAGGCAGTCGAACATGACACATTTATCTTTGTAGAAATGGCTTCGGGAGCCAAATAGAAGGTTGGATGAAAGGTGATGGGTTGTAGCCTTAAATTGGGAGAGTTGGCCACAAGGGCCAACCTATACATCATAATCTTAGGATCTTATGGCATCGTGATCGGTATGGACTGGTTAGAATCGCATGAGGTGATACTCAACTATAAGATAAAATGGTTGATATTGGTCGATGATGAGGGACAGAGATGCGTGATTGTAGGTTGGAACCATGGAGTTTCCCTGAGATTCATCTCTTCCTTACAGCTACGGAAAATCACGAGCAAGGGATGTAAGTTATATGTGATCCTTGCGTTAAACAAGAAGGGCGTAGTGGAAGGACTAGAAAACCTTCCAGTGGTGCGAGAGTTTGTGGATATGTTCCCCAAGGATTTACCCGAGATGCCACTAGAGAGGGATTTGGAATTTACCATCAACCTAAAACTGGGAACTGAACTGATAGCAAGAACGCTTTATCGGATGTCAACCCCAGAGTTACAAGAGTTGAAAATGCAACTTAAGGAGTTGTTGTACATAGGACTTACGTCCAAGTTTGTCACCATGGGGTGTGTCTGTTATCTTCATATGGAAGAAGGATGGGCCATGGAGACTCTGCATTGACTACCATCAATTTAACAAGGCAACGATCAAGAATCAATACATGTTGTCAAGGATTGATGATATGTTTGATCAGATGAAAGGCACGAAGGTGTTTTGAAAAATCGACTTGAAATCAGGGTATCACCAATTATGGATCAAGGAGGACGACATCCCTAAGATCGCCTTTAAGACAATTTTTGGACATTATGATTTTATTGTTTTACTGTTTGGACTGACAAACGCCCCAGGGGTATTTATGAGTTTGATGAACGGGGTGTTTCGAGAATACTTGGACAGGTTTATCCAATTATTCATTGACGATATTTTGATTTACTCTTAGATGATGGAGGAGCATTACGAGCACTTGTGCTTGGTGATATAGTGTCTACGAGAGAACAAATTGCATGTGAAATTGTCTAAATGCTCGTTTTATCAATGAAAGATTCACTACTTAGGGCATGTCATCTTTGGCGAAGCTATCGCAGTGGATCCAACAAAGGTTGATGTTATATGGAATGGCCTATGCTGATGAATGTCCCCAAAGTGCATAGATTCATGGGTTTAGTAGGATACTATCAACAATTCTTCAAGGGTTTTTCAAATATAGCAAATTTGATAACGAAATTGCAGAAGAAGAGAAAAAAGTTTGTTTGAACTGTAAAATGTGCGGAGGCATTTTGGAAGCTCAAGGAGTTTTTGACGACAACACCGATACTAAAGGTCCCTGACATGGACATAGAATTCTTGGTATGCATTGATGCATCCAAAGAAGGCTTAGGCAAAGTCTTGATGCAAGACGGTCGAGTGATTGCTTACATCTTGAGAAATTTGAGAAGACATGAGGAGAACTATGCGACACACGATTTGGAATTGTTAGCCATTGTTTATGCCTTGAGAGTTTGGAGACACTACCTTATAGTATGAAAATTTGAACTAAAAACTAACCACTTTTGTCTACAACACATATTTACGCAAAGTGACTTGAATGGGCGACAATGATGTTGGTCGAATTACTTAGCGAGTATGATTTCGAGATTACTTACCTAAAGGGAACTGTGAATAGATTGGTTGATGTGTTGAGTCGGAGACCACGCATATTTTCAGTGATGCCTCTCCAGATGAATCTACATGAAAATATTCTAACTTTATAGAATGACAATGACTGGTACAAAGAGGTCAAGGATTTTATCGGACAAAACACAATGATGGTACCAAAATTTGAGGGTTTTACTGTGGATAACGATGAATTATTGATATTTAAAAATTGAATTTACGTATCACCTAATGACGATTTTAGGATTTTGATCCTAAACGAGGCTCATAGAGAAGTGTACATGGATCATCTTGGATTTGTGAAGATGAGGGCAGACCTTAAACCCTTATTCTTTTAGAAAGGAATGAAGGAAGACATGGTCAACTACGTGGAAAGGATGTCTAGAATGCAGCAAGTGAAGGCTGAACATAGACATTCGGCAGGATTACTACAGCCACACACTATTCTGGAATCGAAATGGGAGTTCATTTCGATGGATTTCATTGTTGGATTTCCATTGACGGCAAGGAGATATGACTCGATTTTTGGTGGTATTCGACACTCTGATGAAGAGTGCTTATTTTATTCCTGTGCATACAATGTATTAGACACCTGACATAGCTAGAGTTTTCATTAGTGAGATTATGAGGCTGCATGGCATGCCTAAGAGGATTATGTCTAATCGAGGATCGGTGTTTGCTAGACAATTTTGGAATAGTTTCCAAGAGGCCTTGGGAACCCAACTTAACTTTAGTACCATGTATCACCCAGAGATAGATGGGAAGACCGAAGGAACAAACCAAATCTTGGAGGATATTTTTTTTATGTACATGATCGACCAATAGAAGCATTGGGAAGAGTTATTTCCACTGGTAGAATTTGCATATACCAACAATTATCAAAGAACCATTAAGATGGTGCCTTTCGAGTTTATTTACGGGTGACCATGTCAAATGCCTTTGAGTTGGGATTGGATTGAGGATAGGGTCCTATTTGGACCAGAAGTGATCCAAGAAATGGAAGATCAAATGAAAACATTAATACAAAGGATCAAGGAAGCACAGGATCGGCAGAAGAGTTATGTCCATGCGCATCGTGTTGATCATAGTTATGAATTTGGCGATCGAGTCTTCTTGTGGTTGAAACCACATAAGAGTTTGA
Source organism: Picea glauca (assembly GCA_000966675.3). Classification (NCBI taxonomy): domain Eukaryota; kingdom Viridiplantae; phylum Streptophyta; class Pinopsida; order Pinales; family Pinaceae; genus Picea; species Picea glauca. Next base: position 8,459 of record JZKD02S1752188.1, on the reverse strand, counting down.
TCAAGTTTGGAAAGGGTGATAAACTCTCTCCTAGGTTCATGGGTCCCTTTGAGATTGTGGAAACGAAGGGGCACGTGGTTTATCGACTAGCCTTGTCTAATTCTTTGAGGAGTATGCACGATGTTTTTCATGTATCTATTTTGAGACATTATGTTATTGGTACTCCACATGTTATTGACATGATTTCCTTACAGGTATTGGATGAGGTTTCTCTCACAGCGGATCCAATCCACATCCAATACCATCGCATTTGAGGATTACAGCATCGAACAATAGATCAGGTCAAGATCCAGCAGAACAACTATAGTCCACACTCGACGATCTGGGAGGATGCATATGATATGTATCATCAGTTTCCATTTTTGTTTGATAGCTTGACATATTATATTGTGATACACTTTATTTTTGCACTTTTATAATGTGAAACTTCGAGATGAAGTTTAAAACAAGAGGGGGTGTATGTAACATCCCTCTCTTTCACACACTAAATGGACTTATTCTTTGAGGACACTTGCGTGCAAGTGATCTGAGTCATTATGCTCTTGGTTATTTGATTTTTATTATGAAATATTGTGGATATGATGATATGTTATTTTTTCTATATTTACATCGACAGGTGCTATTGACTGGGTTCTCCTGAGTGTGTAGGAATCTAGACGTTGAGGATGTCAAAGCATCGATGAAACCCCTTGTTCTCTGGATCGATTCAGGGAGTGGATTGTTAGGGTTTGACTGTTGTTGATATGATATATGTACATATGATTAGATATTATGATGTTGATTGTTATTGCTAACATGATTTGTTGATGGATACAAGTTGACAATAGCTTGCCAACTAGACTCACATTTGGAGTAAAGGGGTCATGCACGATAGCTAGAGACATTGAGGGAGAAGTGTGGCAGCAGCCCTGCCACATCCTACTAGCACTCCTGCCATGGCTTGAATTGTAGGTTAACAATTACCTAGTTCAAGAAGACCCATGATGTCATGAGGGAAGACTGTGACAGTCCCTCAATATGATTCTAAAGGGCGTGCAATAAGGCAAGGTCCTTATTCCTTAGAGGCTCTTGGTCTCCCACAAGATCACCTAATGGATTATTGACTCCAGGGGTTTGACATCTACCAAATTTAGTCAAGAGGTGAGTGACACCCTTGGAGCACGTAGTGCATCTTGAAGGACATGTCACGAGAATAAAATGGAAAGAGGCGAGTGGCACCCTTCAAGCATGTGGTGCATCCTAAAGGGCACGTCATGAATTTAACTATGGTAATTTAATAAACCTAATTCCTAGAAAACTATGCCTCCTTAGGACTTGGTCGGCCTTAAAATGAATGACGTGATAAGTAATGTTTAATAACAATTTTTCCCTTAAAAACTGTTGCCGATCCTAGTGAATTGAAAACCTAGGTATAAGTAGAACCTTTGAACAAAAAAAAAAACTAATTAGACATATAACAAGAAGGGGGTAAAGAAAATTCAAGCATTAATAATTAAAGTGGAAATTTTATTAAAGGTTTATTTAATAAAAGGGGTATTTGGTTGTTTTTGTCTAAACCTTCTAATTCCAAACTTAGTTATAAAAAGTGGAAACTTTAAGAAAAAGGGAAACTTAAAGAAAAGGGGGAAACCTAAGGAAAAAGGGAAACTTAAAGAAAAGGGGAAACTTAAAATAAAAAGGGGAATGTCTAACTTAGTAAGGAATCTAGCCTTTGGAACTTTCTATTTATGAACTCAACTAGGAATTAAGTAAGGCGTAAGTCATTTAAGAATTGTAAGGGAATAATGGGACACTGAGAAGTGGTTTTAGGAATGCTTTTAAGTGGGTAAGGGAAATAGACAAATTTAATTAATTAATAAAATTGATTTTCCGGTGCAACTAGAGGATCGGGCGACATGTGTACGGGGAAGGTTTTTCGAAATTAATTAAATGAAAAAGGAATATAATGAGGATTTTGGGAAACAAATGACTAAAAAACTCTATAAAAAGGATGGTGAAGGAGGAGTATGGATCACATATGTCTTGCGTAACGTTGCACTGCTAAAATTTAATCTTGAATGAACTTCTCTTGTGGGAGTTGGGATACCCAGCTCGGGTAACGAGTGGTAGCTCGACCTTGTGAGGTGAGTTGGGTGCTATCATTCTCTGGTATTATGTGTGTGGCCCCTTTGTGGATCAGGGGGCTCAAGGGGAAGAAGAGTACCCCTAGTGTTGGCTGGGAGGTACCGGTGAGGTCACTTCAGTTGGCAAGTGGGAGTTGGATGGAGCGCACGTGGGAAAACTAATTCAAAGCATTCGCATTTGTCTACGGTATGAATGTGTATATTTGTATTGAATGGTAGTTAAATTTTTTGTATATGCGTCTCTCTAACATTGAAAGCAAGTGTGCATTACTATGTTAAAAATTTGGTTAATTTTCTGTTCTGGCAATTTACGCTAGTAAAATTTGGATGAAGGGTAGTTAAATTATGTTGTTGTGCCTTCAGTTAAGGTACTTCTATTGTGTTAAATTTTATGTTTTACTCAACGTGAACATATCCAAAGATTTATTTTTCTTTCAAAGAATTTTTCTTGAAGAGCCCAATGTTTTATGATCAGAGAATTCAAAGTTATCCCAACCTTATGCTCATTGTACCTTTGATTCCAATGCGGAACCCAAACTTTGAATGTAAATGACTTCTCTGCGTTTTTGTTTTTTTTTTTAATACCAGAAAAATTGTGCTTTTATCGTTTATTCCTTTATCCTTAAAGTTATTAGTTTGTTCCTAAGCAGTCGGCCATGAGCCGAATCAACTGTCTTTCACTTTGGTGTTAAATATTTAGATTCAAATTCCCTTCTTTCTTGTACATGGATAATAATTGTAGGATCATTTCTCTGCCCAGTGAGGAATACTCTCATGGGTGTTTATTCCCTCAGCCTCTATTATTATTGTGATTTACTCGTTGCAAACTCGTTCTTCCACACAACAATTTGGGGATGTCTCTCCATATCACCAACATTTTATTCTCTGCGATAAATGTTGTTTTATGATGGGTCGTTCCTTTTCTGAATATACAATGTTTCATTGGTATTTGTTATATGTTGTTTTATAGTATGCGTATTCATATTTCCTTCCTAAATATACAACAAATCAATGGTATTTGTATGGATATTTCTATGTAATAAATTTTACAATTGAGAATTATGGAACTTCTATACATCTTTAATATTATTGAAAAGAAAATAAATTCCTTCTACATTATGAAATTTCTATGAGCCTTATTGATCAATGATGTTTTACTCTTCGTGTAATTATTATCAGAAACAAGGTTATTTGGTTGTTCATGTTAGATCAAGGGTTGAATTTCTTATTCAGATAGTTATAATTTGAGTGTCAAGGAGAATTGGTCTTACCATTATAAATTAATTGTGTAACCTATAGATCTCTGTAGTTGTTACAAAGGTAGTGACATCTCAGTTAAATAACTCCTCCTGGAACCATTAGATATTCTTTTATCATTAAAATATAATGGATGTGTACAAGAATTATTAAGTTCCAATTCAATTTCTGGCATTTATCCAGAACCTTGGGCATTGGCTCAAAATATTCATTTTTGTAAAGAGTATCCTTGTGTTTTTGTTGCAAGTATGGATGCTCCGTAAATGGTATATGATCTATGGAGGTGAAATAGTATATGCATAAGACTGGAAATCCCACCTTCGATATTAGTTGTCGAAATCCCTGTGTCCCTATTTTCAAAGGATCTAAAATTCTAGAATGTGAGGAGTCAGAGTTTCACTCCTTAAATTATTTATTGTAATTGGATAATCTTTCAGGTTTACTATGTTAATACTTCACTGGAAATATAAACCTTTTCTCATAACTATTTCTTTTAGTACTGGTTAAAGCATCATTTCCAAATTCAAAGGCATAGCTTATTTTAGATCCCCCAGTTGTAGGGAAAGTAGCACACGAAGCAACCTAGTAAGAAAATAAAAACAAAAATCAAATGTGAGGTGAGATCACAGGTGATAAAACAGAAACATCTTGGTGCAAAGAATTATCATATCATCCAACAAATAATCGATCGTTATAAGATAATCATCCTGATGAAGAAATAGCTAACAAACTAAGATCCTGCCTGGAAAGAAAAATACCTATGGTTATCCATTAGCTGGCGACGGTGCGGAAGGACCACCTACATGAAATCATGCGTAATCATAGTCTTAGATCATAAAACAAGCAACACTTACCCCCAATAACTATGAGACCAACGGCTAAAATCGTAAGATGGTAGAGAAAACAAGTNGGGGAATGTCTAACTTAGTAAGGAATCTAGCCTTTGGAACTTTCTATTTATGAACTCAACTAGGAATTAAGTAAGGCGTAAGTCATTTAAGAATTGTAAGGGAATAATGGGACACTGAGAAGTGGTTTTAGGAATGCTTTTAAGTGGGTAAGGGAAATAGACAAATTTAATTAATTAATAAAATTGATTTTCCGGTGCAACTAGAGGATCGGGCGACATGTGTACGGGGAAGGTTTTTCGAAATTAATTAAATGAAAAAGGAATATAATGAGGATTTTGGGAAACAAATGACTAAAAAACTCTATAAAAAGGATGGTGAAGGAGGAGTATGGATCACATATGTCTTGCGTAACGTTGCACTGCTAAAATTTAATCTTGAATGAACTTCTCTTGTGGGAGTTGGGATACCCAGCTCGGGTAACGAGTGGTAGCTCGACCTTGTGAGGTGAGTTGGGTGCTATCATTCTCTGGTATTATGTGTGTGGCCCCTTTGTGGATCAGGGGGCTCAAGGGGAAGAAGAGTACCCCTAGTGTTGGCTGGGAGGTACCGGTGAGGTCACTTCAGTTGGCAAGTGGGAGTTGGATGGAGCGCACGTGGGAAAACTAATTCAAAGCATTCGCATTTGTCTACGGTATGAATGTGTATATTTGTATTGAATGGTAGTTAAATTTTTTGTATATGCGTCTCTCTAACATTGAAAGCAAGTGTGCATTACTATGTTAAAAATTTGGTTAATTTTCTGTTCTGGCAATTTACGCTAGTAAAATTTGGATGAAGGGTAGTTAAATTATGTTGTTGTGCCTTCAGTTAAGGTACTTCTATTGTGTTAAATTTTATGTTTTACTCAACGTGAACATATCCAAAGATTTATTTTTCTTTCAAAGAATTTTTCTTGAAGAGCCCAATGTTTTATGATCAGAGAATTCAAAGTTATCCCAACCTTATGCTCATTGTACCTTTGATTCCAATGCGGAACCCAAACTTTGAATGTAAATGACTTCTCTGCGTTTTTGTTTTTTTTTTTAATACCAGAAAAATTGTGCTTTTATCGTTTATTCCTTTATCCTTAAAGTTATTAGTTTGTTCCTAAGCAGTCGGCCATGAGCCGAATCAACTGTCTTTCACTTTGGTGTTAAATATTTAGATTCAAATTCCCTTCTTTCTTGTACATGGATAATAATTGTAGGATCATTTCTCTGCCCAGTGAGGAATACTCTCATGGGTGTTTATTCCCTCAGCCTCTATTATTATTGTGATTTACTCGTTGCAAACTCGTTCTTCCACACAACAATTTGGGGATGTCTCTCCATATCACCAACATTTTATTCTCTGCGATAAATGTTGTTTTATGATGGGTCGTTCCTTTTCTGAATATACAATGTTTCATTGGTATTTGTTATATGTTGTTTTATAGTATGCGTATTCATATTTCCTTCCTAAATATACAACAAATCAATGGTATTTGTATGGATATTTCTATGTAATAAATTTTACAATTGAGAATTATGGAACTTCTATACATCTTTAATATTATTGAAAAGAAAATAAATTCCTTCTACATTATGAAATTTCTATGAGCCTTATTGATCAATGATGTTTTACTCTTCGTGTAATTATTATCAGAAACAAGGTTATTTGGTTGTTCATGTTAGATCAAGGGTTGAATTTCTTATTCAGATAGTTATAATTTGAGTGTCAAGGAGAATTGGTCTTACCATTATAAATTAATTGTGTAACCTATAGATCTCTGTAGTTGTTACAAAGGTAGTGACATCTCAGTTAAATAACTCCTCCTGGAACCATTAGATATTCTTTTATCATTAAAATATAATGGATGTGTACAAGAATTATTAAGTTCCAATTCAATTTCTGGCATTTATCCAGAACCTTGGGCATTGGCTCAAAATATTCATTTTTGTAAAGAGTATCCTTGTGTTTTTGTTGCAAGTATGGATGCTCCGTAAATGGTATATGATCTATGGAGGTGAAATAGTATATGCATAAGACTGGAAATCCCACCTTCGATATTAGTTGTCGAAATCCCTGTGTCCCTATTTTCAAAGGATCTAAAATTCTAGAATGTGAGGAGTCAGAGTTTCACTCCTTAAATTATTTATTGTAATTGGATAATCTTTCAGGTTTACTATGTTAATACTTCACTGGAAATATAAACCTTTTCTCATAACTAGTTCTTTTAGTACTGGTTAAAGCATCATTTCCAAATTCAAAGGCATAGCTTATTTTAGATCCCCCAGTTGTAGGGAAAGTAGCACACAAAGCAACCTAGTAAGAAAATAAAAACAAAAATCAAATATGAGGTGAGATCACAGGTGATAAAACAGAAACATCTTGGTGCAAAGAATTATCATATCATCCAACAAATAATCGATCGTTATAAGATAATCATCCTGATGAAGAAAAAACTAACAAACTAAGATCCTTCCTGGAAAGAAAAATACCTATGGTTATCCATTAGCTGGCGACGGTGCGGAAGGACCACCTACATGAAATCATGCGTAATCATAGTCTTAGATCATAAAACAAGCAGCACTTACCCCCAATAACTATGAGACCAACGGCTAAAATCGTAAGATGGTAGAGAAAACAAGTGTATCGTATATAGAGTTTGATGGGACGATCGTGTCAACACCTGTATTGATAAAAATGTCACTTGTTCCCCATGTTTTCTCATAATGAACAATTTACTCGACGCATTTCCATTATGAAAATGACAGATGTTTAATTATGCTTAGGATACATAGTTTTAATGTTGTGAATGATTTAACTCACAGAAATTCCTCTGAGAATTAACTTGAACCCAAAGAAGTATGGTCACCAGATCAGTTCTATTACTTCTTTACACATAGAAAAAAATCTCTACGGGCTAACAGTGAAGGGGGTATATTGATCCATCTCATTGTGTGTTCCTTGAATTGGATTTTTTGTTTCATCGGAGGTGATTTTCTTCATCCATAGTTTTAATCATTCCAAAGTATGGAATAATTTAAATAACATATATTTAATCTATAAAAAATATCACTTTAATAATGATAGCATATATTTAATGTAGAAAAATATACATAGAGTGGATACAGTGAATTTATATCAAATGGAGCCGGTGAAATTGATGAGATGGGAATTTGTTTCTTGCTTTGTCAAAGTCTAACCCATGTGATATGAATGATTGTGAAACTTCCCTTTTGATTTAACAACAATTGTTTTAAACTAACAACCTCTGAGTTGCAACAAATATATCGACAGTTATGTTTAAAACTGACAAAGACTTTGTAACACACCCATCCAACCACATGACGGGGTATGATACCTGTAAGCCCGCCCTTAGACTTCATACTCTTATCGATACCTTATTTAATTAATAATCATGCATAAGATACAATATTTAACATCAATATCCAACAAGCATGCATAATCTAAAGATTATATTAAACAATAATTAAATATACACAGTAGAAAATAAATTCATACACAGATAATCATATCATGACAGAGGGAACTTATCTTTATGAACGATGACACTGACTAGATGCAGACCAAGGAAGTTCCACCCAACCTTAGACACCACCGATCCAAATCTCAGCATCAGTGTCACCCCTGAGCCAGGGCTATGAATCCACACACATGGTTCCAGAGTGTAATTGGGTTCCCAAACCAGTCATCTCTCAAGCTCTCACCGATTTCTTGACACCCACAACAATCCAAGTACCCAGATCTTTTCTACCTAGCCTGTACCGTCCCAAGAGACCCTACCTCCACTCTTCTCTGCCACACAGTCCCTCAGGCAATCCTTATCCTTTATTCTAAGGGCCTCCAGCATAGCTGGTCCAGAATCTCAATGCTGAAACTCTCATGACTGGCATTTGTGAGAAGAAAAGCGCACGTGCCAATGCATTTCAGACATGCAGGCCCCAGGTCACGGTTGGATCACACCAACGATCACTACAGGCAACTATATTGTGGCTAAGTTCTTCAATAGCTCAGTTTCCTTTGTCAAGCCAAGACGCAGGTGAGGATGGGTTGATTAATGGGTTAGGGAGTGCATGGGAGTGTGTGAGGGAATAATGAGTGAGTGAAATGGAAATCATTGAACACATCATCAGTCAAACCCCCCCATCATACCAGAGGCGGGTTTAAGTAACCTCATGGCGAA
>JZKD02S1752177.1:77880-92767 GCA_000966675.3 Picea glauca | reverse complement strand
ATGGCCTTGACATAAACATGTAAAGACCTAGAACTATACCTAGACATGGAAATACCTAGACCATGACCATGACCTATATAATGACCATGATGTATACCATGACATAGACCTATACCATGACCTAGACCTATATGATGGCCATGACATATACCTATACCATGACCTAGACCATGACATAGATATAGAGATAGATTTATACCATAACCTAGAACCCCCTAGCTCCATCTAATCCTAGGAATAACCTATACTCAAACCTTAACCCGCTCCACACTCAATCCTTGAGTTCATTGTGCATATACCTCTTATTAAAGGCCCCACAACCATTTCACCCACATCACCTACATCACGGTGCTCTAACCATTTCTATATGCTTGAAAACATTTTCAATCCTAACCCGTTAGGTCCTAGTTGTCCCCATACCCCTATACATATTTATTCATAAATAAGTTCGGTCTATAATAAATGCTACATCTATTTCATAAAGAGTGCACACATGCTCATGTGACTTGATAGCCTTGTAGTTATTTTTCATTTATTCCTAGTAGGAATGCGCACATGTTCATGCTGGGATTTTTTTGGTGCCAAGCACACTCCACTACCTCATCTATCCCAAGCCCTAAACATATTTTCCAACATCTGCACACAAAAATAGCGTGCACAAACAAGGTTTTTCTTATTTTAGTATTGGCGTTTGATTCATAGACAATTTTGTGCTATTCAAAGACCATTGTGGGAAGAATTGGAAGAATTTTTTTTCCAAGTGGAATTGGAATTGTTGTTTGTGTCTTCTTGTGTATTCTTGGAATTGGAAGACAAATTTGTCCAATTGGAATTGTTGTTTTTGTCTTCTTGTGTCTTCTTGGAATTGAAAGAAATTTTTTTCCAATTGGAATTGTTAGTTTTGTAATACCAAGACTAATTTATCCAATTGGAATTTGAATTTTTAGTTCTCTTATTGTGTAATACCAAAAAACAATTATTGTATTCTTGGGTTTTTTGGAAGCAAATTGTTCTCTTTAAACATGAGGAACTGACGGATTTAAGAAATAAAGTCCTCGAGAAAATGTGTAAGAATAAATAGAAAAGGTAAAGTTATATATGTCAAAGCATAGGATTTTAGAATAGGCCAATCCAATTTCTAGAAGAGTACATGTCGTTGTTTTTTATCCTCCATCACCACAAGCAAAGCATAGTAGCACAAGAGGAAATGTATGTCATGGCATGGAAAGGCTTAAAATTTCCTTCACTTGTCTTTCCATGCATTTGCTTTCCATGCAATTTCATTCCATGCCATGTCATACCATGCATTGCCTTGCCTTGTTATGCCATGCCATGTGTTTTCTTTCCTTTCCATGCCTTGTATTTCCTTGCCAATCCATTCCTTTCCTTGGAATTCCATGCCAGGCCTTTCCTTTTCATGTCATGACTTTCCTTACCATTCCTTGTATTTCCATGCCATGCCATGCCTTGCATTTACATTCCTTTCCTTGGCAGGCCATACCATGCCTTGCCTTGCCAAACCATGCCTTTCCTTGCCAAACCAGGGCATGGCATGATATGGAAAGGAATGGCTTGGTAAGGAAAGGAAAGGAATGGAAAGGAAAGGAAAGGTAATGGATGGAAATGCATGGCAAGGAAAGGAAAGGAAAAGCATGGAAAGGCATGGCATGGCATGGCATGGAAAGGCATGGTATGGCATGGCATGGAAAAGAAAGGAATGGAATGGCATGGCATGGAAAGTGTAGGAAAGGAAATTCATGGCACAGGAATGGAAAGGTAAGACATGGAATGGCATGGCAAGGCATGGCTTGGAAATACAAGGAAAGACATGGAATTCCATCGAAAGGCAAGGCAAGGAATGACATGGAAAGGAAATGCATGGCAAGGTAAGGAAAGACATGTCATAGCACAACATATCAAAGCATAGAATGGCATGGAAAGAAAATGAAATACAAGGCATGACATGGCATGCCATGGAAAGGCAAGACATGGCATGACATGGAAAGTCAAGGCATGGATTGGAAAGGAAAGGCAAGGAAAGGTGTAGGTCTAGGTCATTGATTTACCTAGTAAGTTCTATTTCTAAGTTTTTGATGGTTATTTCATGAATGTATTAAATAAATGTTTTATTAAAGTGGTGATATTGCATGTTATCTTGTATTATTATTGAATTAACCTTGTCTTGAATCCCTCAATTTTGTGGTTAGATTAGGACTTACCATAAATTTCCATCCTTGTTAGCTTGATGTCTAGGGTTTAATTTTCATCTTTCACCCTTAGAATACACCTTGACACATTTTATTACATTTATGTCATAATTTTCAGCCCTTTATGGCTTGATGTATTGAATATACTAGGGTTGTTATGTGGCATCTTCCATTTCAGCAAGAATTTGTTATCTAAACCCTAGTTTAGGCTTTCATTTTCAGCCCCCTTTCATTGCATGATTACTTTCTTTAAGGGTTGTTATATTTTTCTTGTTGTAACTTATCATATTGATGAAGTTAAACATATTAATCACAAGTTTTATAACAACTATAGTTTCCTTAATTATTTGTGGTTTTTGGGACTTCCCATTGACTTCTTTGAACTTAGTAAAGGCAGGGAAATGCGAGGCAAGGTAAGGCATGGCATGCAAACTTTTTCACCTACACTTAAAATTTCATAAACACTTCATTGGATGCAAAGGAACTTTGTGACATAAATTTAGGTCATATGTCCCTAGAAAAAAATGTTTTTTATTTCTTGGGATGAGAAAGGTTTCTTTTTTTTATTCTTGTTTCATTGCAATCCACATTTTGATTTGAATTTTTCCTTGCATAATGTTATGGAAAGTTATATTTATTGTTGTATATGTTAAAATGAGAAGCTACATGACAAGGCATGGGAAGCTAAATGACAATGGAATGGCATGGAATTACTTGGCAATGCATGATAATGGCATTGAAATGGCATGTCATTGAAATGGAATGGCAATGGAATGATATGGCATGGATTGGAAAGGAATATCATTGGCATGGAAATGCGTGGAAAAGGTATAGAAATAGCATGGCATGGAAAGGAATGGAAATGGAATGGAAATGGCATGGCATGGAAATGTGATGCAATGGCATGGAATGAAAAGGAATGGAAATGGCATGGAAATGGCATGGCATTGAATGTATTGGCAAGGCATGGAAATGCATGGAAATGTATGGAAATGGAATGGCATGGAAATTACATGATAATGGCATGCCATGGCATCAATTGACAAGGAATAAAAATGACATGGAAGTGGCATGGCATGGAAAGGCATGGAAATGGCATGGCATTTCATGGCATAACAGGTTTTTCAGATTCGGTTTGGGAGGGTCCTTTGTCTCCTTGTGTGCTCTAACCCAAAAAATGGGTAGGAATGTGCAATAAAATATCATATATGGTGAAGGGAAAATAATAATGGTTTCAAGTCTCCTTGGAAGAATTTTGGTAGAAAAGCATTACTTTCTATGTTGTGTCATGAAATGTAACCTCAAAACCTTTATTTGTAGGTGGAAAATGATACTCATTATAAAATCTAGTTTCCATGTGAACTCTCTCGTTGTATTGATAAAAATCAATAAGTTTTGTGGACATCATGGAACAATGAATAAATGTTATTAATAATCGATGGGTTTAACAAAATTTACATATACCCACTACACAACCTAAACAAACATGAGTGCATTAATGAGTCACTAACTAGTATTTTTGGCATTTATGAAGGGTTACACATAAATAAAATCATTTTATATATGTCATGCATAGAAAGAGGGGAATAATGTGTGTGCCCTACAAAATGGTCATATTATGGATTGAATCAACTAAGAAACTAACAACTAGGATTCTCAAAGGAATATCACGGGAATGCTAGGGTTTGAAGAGCCCAACTTGTAACAATCCATGATAAGATATTGGTAGGTGCGTGTACTTCATATTCTAAATATATACAAAGTGTTTGGGTTGTCCAAATGTTGTGTACTTGCATAATTGAATTTTATCTTGTGTCATCTTCATAATTGATAATTCTAGTACAAGTTATGGAGGTTAATTTGACATAACATTGAGTTGAGATTGTTAAGTGATTTACAATTATGTATATGATAAATGAGAAAATTTATTTCTATAATAAGTGTTGAAATTACTAAGACAACTGAGAGGGGGCGGGGTGAATCAGTTGTTATTGTGCTTAAACAATTTTAAGTCTATTAATACATTCTTAATCTTTCTTCAAGTGATCATCAACATTATACAACATATGGACAATAAAAGTAATGAGCATCAGTCACACATAAGGTATACACAGAGACAAATTTTCGCAAGGAAACCCATAAAGGGAGAAAACCTCTTCTTCTTCGAAATGATAGGTAGTCTTTTAAGTTCTGTACATCATCTATAATTGAGCACCAACTCAATGTGAGGTTTCTACTTCTGTTTTACAAGCTGCAACTTGTTTGAGAGCACCGACTCTCTTGTTTCTCTATCACTCACTAGAAGGAAGCAACAACTCCCCTAATGTTCCAGCACTAGCTGAATGGAAGCACCAACTTCCAATTACACAGGCTCCAACCTGTATAACAGAGAACACTTGTTCTCCCCTACACTACCCTGCCACCCTAGTTTCTCTGGCTGCAACCAGATGGAAGCTACAACTCCCTATGTCCAATCTCCCACTTGAACCTCTGAGGACAACAGTCCTCCCTAGCACCTCCCAACCACCCTGGAATATAAATGAATAAGTAAACAACCAACTACATAGATAAATCGATTCTTACCACTTCTTCTTTGTTCTGTAAATCTGGTCTTCTTCAACTTGTTCTGTCATTCTGCTCTGCTTCAACTTTTTTTGTCATTCTGCTATGCTTCAACTTGTTCTTTCATTCTACTCTGCTTCAATTCTTTTCATCATTTGTTACTCTTCTCTGAGTTTTATCTCACACTGTTCATATTCTCAGTCTCACACTGCGCATCCTGTGATTTTCCCTTCCTTCCAGTTTAATTCATTTTTCGTCCAGAACAACCAACCATGCACAGTCTGTCTCTTTTTCTTTTATACACCACCCCCATAGTAGTTACACTTCACATCTTCTTAGGAAAAAGAAAAAAACGTTTGAGCAAATGAAACGCCAATTGATCAGGAATCATGAATTAGTTTTTCTATCTGATTCGTAACTAATGAATTAACTGTCAGAGAGAACAGTAGCCCTCCGATCATATTCAAGTTTATATGCATCGTTGGATGAACTTTATTAATCTTTCCTTTAAATCCGATTTCAACATTTCATCATTCCTATGGCCAAGTGTCTCGACAAATCATGTCGCAATCTCAGAAGCTCTTATACAGATCTTTTCTGCGCTAGCTCCTTCCTCTATATGACCATGGCCACGACCAAGCGCTTATGCAAAAAGTACTTTTCGCAAATTTGCATTTCATGAGTCTGGAGATGAGGCATCTCAACTCTCCAAGTCATGATCCCCGAAACCCCGAGATGGAGCTGAGATTAACGGTCCACGATCTTGATGAATCTATGGTCTAGATCTCATCATGATTTCGCATCTCGTGATTCCTTCGATGGAGGTTCTGGTCACTCCAATTTGCGATAGACGAAAGTATGAAATGAATCTTAGATAAAAGGTCCACGATCTCGATGAATCTACAGTCCAGATCTCATCATGAATTCACATCTCGTGATTTCTTTGATAGAGGTTCTTGTCACTCCAAGTCGCGATAGGAAAAACTCTAAAATGAAGCTTAGATCAATGGTCCATACCACACCTTGATCTGACAGTTGCGATGAAATAGTGATTTCGCATCTCACAAGTTTGGTGGTTATGTTTCTTGCCTCTCCAAGTCGCGATAGGTGAAGCTCCGAGATGGAGCCGGATCAACGTTTCAGATCACACCTTGATCTGACGACTGCGATTAAATCGCAATTTCTCATATCACGATTTCAATGTTTATGTTTCTTTCCTTTCCAAGTCGTGAGTCGCGAAACTTCGAAATGGAGTCATAGATCAACGGTCCACGTCTTTTAGTGTATTGATGGTCAGGATCTTTTCATGATTTCGCAAGTCTTCATTGTGTCTGCATTGAAATTTTGAGATTTCACGAACTCACTTCACCTTGCACTTTTAAAGATCGTGCAGATTCTCCTGGATCCTACGATGGTAAATCCTCACGCTCACATCTAATGCCCGAGATCTATCTTCCATATATGCACGCTCTTATTTTCTACATTGAGATCTGACAGTCATCAGGAATTCTAAATTGTTGATCCAACGATCACTGTTGCTTCTCCTCCCCCATTATCACTGCTAATTTTTTCCATCGCTATTCTTGTCAACAATCCTCTGCACTATCTCTTCTGAGCTTATTTAAATCTTCTCTACAACATCTTCTCATAATTCCCATCTATTACATACTTTATGCACTCATTCCATCTTCATTGTTGTACTTTCCATCAATGACAAGCATTTGTTGTCTGTTAAATATTTGCCAACAATCTCCCCCTTTGGCATTGATGGCAACACAAGCACCCACATGCATTCAGACTCTCCTCCCAGACTCTTTTCTCCCCCTTTGACATCAATGTCAAAGAAGAAACATGCTCCCCCTGAGCTGTTACAAAACATACTCCCCCTGTCAATTATGAGCATCTTGGAAATACACCAGATATTCAATAAGTACTCCCCCTGACCAGGTGAACAGATTAGACACAAGAAATTATAACGCCCAACTTTTGGCGAAGATATCCAAAAGGGTTTGCTGCTAATGGTTTTGTAAATATATCTGCAATCTGTTCTGTAGAAGGTATATAATTCAGTTGAACAATTCTATTTGTAACTTGTTCTTTGAGAAAATGGTACTTTATTGGAACATGCTTAGTCTTGGAATGAAGAACAAGATTCTTGGAGACACTAATGGCATTGGTGTTATCACAGTGAATTGGAATGGGATCAGTGTAAGTTACCTTCAAATCTGCAAGAGTTTGTATCATCCATAAAATTTGTGTGTAGCAAGTAGCAGCAGCAATGTATTCTGCCTCTGTAGTGAATAATGAAATGGATCATTTCTTTTTACTAATCCATGCAACTAATGAGTCACCCAGAAAGAATGCTCCTCCACTGGTGCTTTTTCTCTCATCAACACAGTTTGCCCAATCTGCATCTAAATAAGAAGTTAATTGGAAATTCTGATTTATGGGATACCACAGACCATAATTCATTGTTCCCTTCAAGTATTTAAATATCCTTTTGACAACTACCAAATGAATTTGTTTAGGAGCATACTGATAACGACCTACCATTCCAACAACTTGCATTATATTAGGATGGGATGCTGTGATGTATAGAAGACTGCCTATCATAGAGCGATATGTCCTTTGATCACCATTAGATGAGATATCATATTTAGTCAGCTTGCAACCAACCACCATAGGTGTGCTAACTGGAGAGGAATCTTCCATATGAAATTTCTTCAACATCACTTTCAAATATTTTTCTTAAGAAATAAATATTCCTGCAGAACTTTGTTTTACTTGTAAGCCAAGAAAATATGACAGTTCTCCTATCATGGACATTTCAAATTCTGTTTGCATAGAGTTAGAAAACCACTATACAGATGATTCATTAGTACAACCAAAAATAATATCATCTACATAAACCAAAACAACTAGTAAATTATCACCTTCAGACTTAATGTAAAGGTTACTGTCAACAATACCTCTCTTGAACCCTTTTTCTTGTAAAAAATTGTCCAGTCTATAATAACAAGCTCATGGTGCTTGTTTTAGTCCATATAAGGCCTTCTTTAGCTTACAAACATAATTAGGATTATATGTCAATGAGAATCCTTTAGGTTGATCCATATATACTTCTTCCTCTAGATCTCCATTCAGAAATGTTGACTTAACATCCATCTGATAAACTTTAAAGTTTTTATGACATGAATAGGAAAGAAACATTCTGATGGCTTCCAATCTTGCCACTGGTGCAAAGGTTTCATCAAAGCCCTAACCTTCAACTTGTGCATATCCTTTACAGACCAATCTGGCTTTATTCTTAACAACTTGTCCATTTTCATTCATTTTATTCTTGAACACCCATTTGGAACCTATTATATTTTTATCTTCAGGTCTAGGGGCAAGCTCCCAAGTATTGTTCTTCTCAATCTGATCTAGTTCTTCATTCATAGCTCTAATCCAATCATCATTCTTGCTAGCTTCATCAAAAATTTTAGGTTCAGTCATAGATAAAAAAGTAACCTAAGATTGTTCTGAGTCTTTAATCAATTTTCTTCTTGTCTAAACTCTTTTATTTATATCTCCAATTATCTGATTTTCAGGATGATTCTTTTTAACAATTATGAGAGGTGATTTTTCTTCTTTCTACTGATTTGTGTCAATTGGAGTATTTGTGTCTTCATCTGATTCAGATTCTTCTCTTTCTGACCCTTGGACCTGTTCATCTTCATCTTCAACTATATCTTTTGTTCTTGGTTCAACACTGCTTACATTCTTGACTAGGATTTCTTCATCAACTTTTATGTCTATACAATCAACTAGTTTATGCAGTCTCTTATTGTAGCATCTGTACCCTTTACTATTTGTATCATAACCCAAGAAGATACCTTCATCAGCCCTATCATCATATTTTCCAATATTTTCATCATTGTTCTTGATATAACATTTACTTCCGAAGACTTTAAAATTCTTGATTGAAGCAGGTCTTCCAAACCATAGTTCATAAGGAGTCTTGTCACTATGTGGCCTGAGATGAACTTTGTTAAGGATATGAATAGCTGTATGAATTGCTTCCACCCAATATGTCTGAGGTATGTTCCTTTCATTCATCATTGATCTTTCCATTTATTGTACTGACCTATTCTACCTCTCAACAACTCCATTTTGCTGTGGAGTCCTTGGAATTGTGTACTCTCTTTTGATCCCATGTTTATCAGAGAACTCTTTGAAGTTCCCTGAACTAAAATCTCCTCCTCTATCAGACCTTATTGCCTTTAATCTTTTTTCTGTTTGATTCTTAGTCAAAGCCTTAAACACTTTGAATTTTTCAAATGCTTCAGATTTTTCTTTCAGAAAGGCAACCCAAGTTAGTCTAGAATAGTCATCAATAATCAACATAAAGTAATTTTATTTTCCTGTACCTTATTTCATTGATGGTCCACATAGATCCATATGTACTAACTCGAGAGGTTTTTCTGTTGAAGGAAAGTTTTTAGATTTGAACTGAGTGCGAGTAAGCTTTCCTATCTGACAAGGTTTACAAATAGTCATATGGCTTTGATATCTTCGGAAGATCTTTTACTGCCACATTGTTTTTGAGTTTGATTATGTGATCAAAATTTAGGTGACCAAGTCTCCTATTCCACAACCAACTTTCATCATATTTTCTTAAGTGACATTCTTCTTTTCCTTCTTTTAACACATAGAAATTATTTTCTGTTCTTATCCCTTTTGCAATCAGTTGTCCTGAAATCAAAGATTTTATTTTACAGTCTTTAGAAGTAAAAACAACTTCACATCCTTTGTCACAAACTTGAATGACACTTAGTATATTATGTTTCAGACCATCTACAAACAACACATCTTGAGCTTTTCCTTTGCCATTACTCAGGCTTACCATTCCTTTACCTTTTATTTTTCCTGGTGCATCATTTCCAAAAGTTACATTCCCTGATTTGTTTTCACTTAAAGTTAGAAACTTACTTTTGTCTCCAGTCATATGTTTGGAACATCCACTATCAATATACCAGGGATTCTTTTGTTTTGGGGCTGATAATACTAGTCCACACTTGTCATCTGCTTTCTTCTTCCAAACCTTGACATTTTCAGTAGTGGGGTTCAAGTCTGGATTGTATTTCTTTAAGCGACAGTCTGCAGCTTTATGTCCATAATTATGACAGTTGTAACATTCTAGTTCACTGAATAATAGATCATAACGATTGTTATGCTCATAACTGATGTTGTGTTTCACCTGTATCCTTCTCCCAGTAATCACATGATTTATAGTCTATGATTGTTTCTTTCTTGGTTGTCTCAATCTTTGTTGTGGAAGATAGTTATTCATTGAATATCTTGATTGTTTATATCTAAATCTTAAAGAACAATTTATAGCTTTGAAACCAAAATTAGAGCAGAAAAAACAATAACCATAGAAAAAATCTTTGTACCTTGAAAAAAATTGTCTTCTTTGAGGAGATCGATTTCTTTCATGTCGACAATCTTTCTGGTCTACAAATTTGGTTATGGTGATTTTTCTTTCATTCCTTCTTGGTGGTTGATTTTCCTTATTTGTTTCTGCAGAGTGACTGTTGTCAATGTTTGAGGATTTAACAAACTTGGATGATCACTACTTGATCCTTCTTCATATCCCAATCCAGCTTTCAATTTTGAATTTCTTTACTGATTTAGAATGGAGGTTAATCCTTTTGAGGCTTTAATACTTGGCAGATTTTGGTGATACGATCCTTTAAACTTCTCCATTTCTTTTCTAGTTTTTACTATCTCTTCTTCTAAGGCTTCACAACTGACTTTCTTCTCTGACAATTGTTGTTTCATTATGTCTTCTATTTTCTTTGCCTCTTCTAATTCCACTTTTAGCAGAGAAAAGTCTTCATCAGGTTTTTTACTTTCTTTCTCGAACTGTATCAGCAATTGTTTTTTCTTTTTGTTCTTAATTCTGAGTCTGTCAATTTCTTCCAGTGCACTGATCAGTTCTCATTCCATATCAACCACAACTTCTTCATCATTATCATCACTACCTATTCTTTTATTATCATAATCCTCTTTGGCCATAAGCATAAAGTCATTTTTCTTATCTTCACAGGAAGAGTCACTATCAGTGTCTTCTGAGGAATTGTCATCATTTGCAACCAAACTTTTATTCTTATTATATTTCTTGTATTTGTACTTCTTTTCATCATCAGAGTTCTGGTGCTTTTTCTGATGGGGACACTTAGATGCAAAATGACCTATCTTACCATAGTTAAAGCATTTGAAGGGCAACTTCCCTTGATATTTTCCTGATCCTTTCTTTAACCTTCTCACAAATTTTGCCTCAATATCATCTAATTCTAAATCAGTATTCTTGTCTTCTTTAAAAGATGCTTCTCTAGTACTAGATTTATCTTTTCTAATTCTCATTTCATATGTAGTTAAAGTTCCTAGAAGTTGATCAATGGACAGGGTTTTGAGATCATTTAATTGTTCTATTGCAGAGACTTTTGGATTAAATTTATCAGGTAGAGATCTTAAAATCTTATGAACTAAGAGTGAGTCATCAAACTTCTCACCAAGACCCTTCATGGCATTTACAAGTTCTTCAACTCTTAAAAAATACTTCCTAATTGTTTCATCTTCATTCATCTTTAGTTGTTCAAATTTCAATCTATATGTTTGAAGTTTGGCATCTTTTACTTTATCATTTCCTTCATAACTTCTAATAAGTTTATCCCAAATTGCTTTGGCAGTTTCAAGATGCATCACCTTTACAAACTCAACTTCAGCAAGTCCATTCAAGATAGCATTCATTCCCTTGTCATTAAAACTAAACTCTAACTTATCGTCCTTGGAGGCTAGCACAACAGGCTTTGTATATCCAGTTTCTACTACATCCCAAACATCAGCACCCAAGGCCATTAAGTATGTTCTCATTCTAATCTTCCAGAAGGAAAAATTTGTTCCGTCAAATAGAGGGGGCTTAGAGGCTCAAGTCCCTTCATGACTTGTCATGTTTAATATTACAGATCTACCTTTGAATAAAAGGAACCCGCTCTGATACCAATTGTTCAAATTAATAAGACAACTGAGAGGGGGGGGGTGAATCAGTTGTGATTGTGCTTAAACAATTTTAAGTCTATTAATACATTCTTAATATTTCTTCAAGTGATCATCAACATTATACAACATATGGACAATAAAACTAATGAGAATCAGTCACACATAAGGTATACACAGAGACAAATTTTCACGAGGAAACCCATAAAGGGAGAAAACCTCTTCTTCTTCGAAATGATAGGCAGTCTTTTAAGTTCTGTCCATCATCTATAATTGAGCACCAACTCAATGTGAGGTTGCTACCTCTGTTTTACAAGATGCAACTTGTTTGAGAGCACCGACCCTCCTGTTTCTCTAGCACACACTAGAAGGAAGCACCAACTCCCCTAATGTTCTAGCACCAGCTGGATGGAAGCACCAACTTCTAGTTACACAGGCTCCAACCTGTATAACAAAGAACACTTTTTCTCCCCTGCACCACCCTGCCACCCTGGTTTCTCTGGCTGCAACTAGATGGAAGTTACAAATCTCTGTGTTCAAGCTCCCACTTGAACCTCTGAGGACAACATTCCTCCCTAGCACCTCCCAACCACCCTGGAATATAAATGAATAATTAAACTACCAACTACACAGATAAATCGATTCTTACTAATTCTTCTATGTTCTGTAAATTTGGTCTTCTTCAATTTGTTTTTTCATTCTTCTCTGCTTCAACTTGTTCTGACATTCTGCTTTTCTTCAACTTGTTCTATCATTATGCTCTGCTTCAAGTCTTTTCATCATCTATTGCTCTTCTCTTAGTTTTGTCTCACACTGCGCATATTCTCAGTCTCACACTGCGCATCCTGTAATTTTCCCTTTCTTACAGTTTAATTCATTTTTCATCCAGAACAACCAACCACGCACAATCTGTCTCTTTTTCTTTTATGCACCACCCCTACAACAGTTACACTTTGCATATTCTTAGGCAAAACAAAAAATCGTTCGAGCAACTGAAACGCCAACCGATCAGGAATCATGAATCAATTTTTCTAACTGATTCGTAACTGATGAATTAACTGTGAGAGAGGACAATAGCCCTCTGATCATATTCAAGTTTATCTGCACCATTGGATGAACTTTATTAATCTTACCTTTAAATTGGGTTTCGACATTTCATCATTCCTGTGGCCAAGTGTCTCGACACTTCATGTCACGATCTCCGAATCTTCGATATAAAGCTTTTCTACACTAGCTCTTTCCTCTATATGACCATGGCCATGACCAAGCGCTTATGCAAAAAGTGTTTTTCGAGAATTCTCATTTCATGAGTCTAGAGATGAGGCATTTTGACTATCCAAGTTGCGATCCCCGAAACCCCAAGATGGATCTGAGATCCACGGTCCATGATCTCGATGAATCTACGGTCCAGATCTCAACATGAATTCACATCTCACGATTCCTTTGATGGAGGTTCTTATCACTCCAAGTTGCGATAGGCAAAACTCTAAAATGAAGCTTAGATCACCGGTCCACGATCTCGATGAATCTACGGTCCATATCTCATCGTGAATTCGCATCTCACGATTGCTTCGATAGAGGTTCTTGTCACTCCAAGTCACGATAGGCGAAACTACGAAATGAAGCTTAGATCAATGGTCTAGACCACACCTTGATCTGACGGTTGTGATTAAATCGTGATTTCGGATCTCGCGAGTTCAATGGTTATGTTTCTTGCCTCTCCAAGTCGCGATAGGCAAAGCTCCAAGATGGATCCGGATCAATAGTTCAGATCACACCTTGATCTGATGGTTGCGATTAAATCATGATTTCACATATCGCGATTTCAATGGTTATGTTTCTTGCCTTTGCAAGTCGCGAGTCGTGAAACTCTGAAATGGATTCGTAGATCAACGGTCCACATATTTTGGTGTATTAATGGTGAGGATATTTTCGTGATTTCGCAAGTCTTCATTGTGTCTGCATCGGGATTTCAAGATTTCTCGAACTCACTTCACCTTGCACTTTTAAGGATCGTGCAGATTCTCCTGGATCCTACGATGGTCAATCCTCACGCTCGGATCTAATGCCCAAGATCTATCCTCCATATATGTGTGATCTTCTTGTCTACATTGAGATCTGACAGTCATCGGGAATTCTGAATTGTTGATCCAATGATCACTGTTGCTGCTCCTCCCCGATTATCACTACTGATTTTCGCCATCGCTATTCTTGTCAACAATCCTCTGCACTATCTCTTCTGAGCTTATTTGAATCTTCTCTGCAATGTCTTCTCATAATGCCCATCTATTACATACTTTCTGTACTCATGTTATCCTCATTGTTGTACTTGCCACCAATGACAAGCATTCTTTGTCTGTTAAATATTTGCCAACAATGACAAGCATTCATTGTTTGTTAAATATTCTAAATATATACAAAGTGTTTGGGTTGTCCAAATGTTGTGTACTTTCATAATTGAATTTTATCTTGTGTCATCTTCATAATTGAGTAATTTTAGTACAAGTTATGGAGGTTAATTTGACATAACATTGAGTTGAGATTGTTAAGTGATTTACAATTATGTATAAGATAAATGAGAAAATTTATTTCTATAATAAGTATTGTAATATGCCATTTTTTAGGTCACAATATTTTTAAGTGACCACTATTTGAGGGTGGATTGTCATTGGATTTAGATGGAGATAATTCAAGAGGTAGTCCATATTGTTGGTTTTGAGTTAGAATTTGGATATCTGTCGAGCTGCAGATATACCATGTAAATCAACATTTAATTGTCAACCCGGGAAGGTAGACTTAGAGGAACCAGCACAGAAAATGCAGGGCTGAAGAGGGGGTTTAAAGGATGCCAATCTACTCTCTGAACTTCTAAAAGAAACTCACTGGAAAGAGCTACTGTTGATCTGAAAATAGATCCAGAAGCCAGATAGGGCTTAAAAATGCTCAAAAATGAAAGTGCTCAGATTGCGACGAAACCTACGCCATGACGTCCGGCTCGTCTTCCTGAATCCGGTGGTATAATTTTTATCGCAAACGGAGTCCGTATGAGGAAGATATCGCCTTCTGTCCGAAAAGCC
>JZKD02S1752177.1:40786-74640 GCA_000966675.3 Picea glauca | reverse complement strand
TTTTTTTTTTTTTTTCTGAGTGGTTTCCATTGTATCTTGGTACCATTTTATTATATATGCTACAGTTTATTAAGCCATCACATGTAAATTAGTTTTTATTTATTTATAATAGAAAACTAAAAATTTCTTTAATTTAGATTCTTGGGAGAAAAATACTAAATTGGAAATGACTAAGTTGAGAAAAAAACAAAAGAAATAAAACATACCTAGATATACTGTGACACAGTGGAAAGATCCTCACATTGATACTCCTCTCTATCTCCTCTTTATTTTCTCAATGAAAGTGTTAGTACTAGAAGTCTCACCTAGACTTTTATAGGTGTGAGCCTAATACCCATCATAAACTTTGTAGATTTGTTAAATATAAGAGTTTAGTTCAATGTGTAGCGAATGGGTGAGAAGCTCATTTTAAAACATCAACACAAAACCTCCACAAAATATACACCAACAAGAAAGTCTTGAATAACCTTAGACCAGGATTTAGAATATAAATGGAAAGATGGAAGACTTAGCAGAAAATGTAAAATACATGCATCAGGTTACATCAGGTAATTCTGAAACACATATAGAAGAAATGTAATCAAGTAGGAACCTCCTAATCAACAAGAGAGTACTTTGATAACACTTGCACTAGTTAGCAAATAGTAAATCATTCAATGCATTATGGAACAATTACTAGGATGAATCCTTCATCAAAATCTAGCATCAAAGTAACATTGAAACACAGATATGATAGTAGGAGAAGAAAACGATCATTAACTATTCAAGATTCATAAGTCTGATACATACAGTCTAGAAACTTCTTTACAAATTAGAGTAAATATATTAGTCTCAATATATATGACCATTCAAACCCTCTAATGGAGTTACATTACACATTAAATATCAAATTACATTCAAAATATTCCTATAACTCACCACCTAGATCCTACATAGGATCTTGTGCCTTAGAGAAGTGTGGAAATAGGAAAACATAAGAAAATATAACAAAATGCTATATTCCAGGAATCTATTGGCAACATTAAATACAAATGCATCCAACTCGTTGCATGGATATTAATTGAATCTGGATCTTAGCGGTAGGTGTCCTTTCATGTCCAACTAATTTTTGAGGATCTATCTAAACCTTATTTGACAGTCAAAATCCTTCCTACATATCAATATCCAAGTAACTGTTAAGTTCATAGAACATGTGTTGCAAATTGTTCCAATTTAGTAGTTTGTAGTTCCTTCAACAACATTCACTATGAACTTTCCTGTAGGTATCATTTTCCCCTCAAAACCTGTCATCTTATGTCAAAACTCTGCAAAAATCCTTCAAACCTTTGATGATGCATGCTATGACCTATAAATCAAAAAAATGTCTTCCAAAAATAACATGTGAGCAACATAATAATAACATCATAATGTAAAAATGATCCTTAAAGTTGTAAGCATGCATATATAAATTCCATAGAAAAAATGATCATTTTGATGCAGAGATGATGCTTCATCTTCTTCTCCTAGTGGCCACTCGAGCCAACATGTCTAGGTTCTATTTTTCATTTTGTTCCTTCAACTGTTTCACTTCCTCCTTCAATTTAATGATTTTAGCTTGATGGGCTCTATTCAACCTGTACACGTTCTTCATTTTCCTACACAGAGATATCGATCTCTTAACCATGTGCTTTTCCTTTTTAACACTTTCTTCACCCATATCTATAGTTCTCTTTAGCTGAATCTTGGCATGTAGATTTTCCTTATTCAATTGTTAATTCTCATCCCTTGCCTCTTTTTAGATGCTTCCTGATCCTTTTGAAAGTGGGATCCCTCTCATCAGAAGGAGACTTAATCTCAATGATTTATATTGGATCTTTAAGAGGCTTGTTTTTTACTATTGGTTGAGTTGATACTCTGGATGTACCTTCTTCCACATAAACATGTTACATTGTTGCTGATCTAGTGAATGGTCTTCTAGGCTTAACAACTTCTGCAGTAATATGTGGAGAAAATACAAGTTTCTTTCCCTTTAAACTAATTTCTTTTCTAGAGGATGTCTCCATAGGTGAAGGCTCTGCTACAGGATAATATTCTTGATCAAGAGGTTTTGAAGGACCTTCACTTATCTTATCAATAGATTGAGAGGAATTATCCTTTTTAGTGATTTTCCTCTTTTTACTGGACTCTTCATGCATAGTATTTTCAATAGAGGTAGGTGTATGTATATTTGATTGTGGTGTATAAAAAACATCTGGATGATGCAACTAGGAAATTTTCCCAATCAACATTGGTCTTCTTCAATTCTTCTAACAATACAATTTTGATCATACTAGAATGAAAGACACTGGTATCCACCTGATTGGACTTGTATTGAACTCTATCTCACATCTTCCCAAGACTTATGTGCATATAGAAGGGTAGATTCAAGGACTCTTTTCCAATAAAATTAATCAACAGTCTAATATGGTATTGATAGACCATATTAAACCTAACTTCAAAAGTAGAATACCTTTGAATGACTCTGATAATTTTATCAAAATACTCTAGCATATGATTTCTAGGCACTCTCTTGGATAGGTTATATTCTTGATATTCAAGTTTTAAGAATTCCTTAGAAAATGAAGACTTCGGAGACATCTCTTTAAACCATCTTTCTCCATGAACTAGTATCTTTGTAGTTGTATAAATGGAATTATTTGTAACTTCAAACTCCAATGTACCAAATTTGGTCTTTACCCCACTGAAATTTAGTGAAATATGCTTGACAAACTTAGGGTTTCCTCTTTTCATATTTTCACAAAACGCCAGGCAACCCTCTCTGAAAAATGGGTCTTAGTTTATTAGTTGCAGGTCATGGGGCTCAACCTTGCAAATTTCTCCTCCTTTATGAATTTTATTACCTTGTTGAATTTCCATGACATCTTAAGCTAAACCCTCCTTCTTATGATAATGGTTGCTACCAGACACTATAATGAAAACTTGATGAATTTAGGGTTTATTGCTTGATTTGCAAGAATTATGGTCTACTGCAAAAAGAGTTATGTTAAAGAAATGGTGTTGACGCTTAAATAAGGCTAAAATTGGTGATGGGAGGAGAGGATGACAAACCAGAACTAGATAAAAGCTCAACACAGGAAAAATTCAGGGCAACTAAGTAAAACATATAATTTGCAACACAATTTCTCAGTTTGCAACATGCAGATGAGGTTTGCAACAAATAGATTTTAGACTAGGGTTTTAGTCAAAAGGGTCTGCAAATTCATAGGTCTAGAAATGAATATGATTTTGAATGAGATGATATTTTTATAACTGGGTGAAAACACTGTCAGCGATGGTTTCATCAAATGAGAAAACATAGGGTTTGTAGTGCATTAAATTCACGACACATACAACGAATATAGTTCGTAGCACTAACAGGAATTTGCGACATATAGAATAATGGTTGTAAGAAATGAATGCAATTGAACTTTTGACATGAAAACAAGAATATTTGGTCTACATAAAAGTTTAAAATTAAAGGAATGTGGAAGCTAGCCATGTAAAGGAGTTTGCAGTGCCAATGATATAAAATAGTTTGCAACGAACATAAAATTCGCAACAATTTAGGGTTTGATGGTAATCAATTTTTAGGAAGTGGAATTTAGACATCAATTAGAGTACCTATATATAGGTCTTGCTCCTTGTTTATAGAAAACCAAAAATAGTTAGTCTTTAATTTTGTTAATCCACCATCAATCTTTTATAGAGAGTTTGCACAGAAATAGTCTGCAGTGCCAGTTCACAACAAATCTA
The DNA here is from genome assembly GCA_000966675.3 of Picea glauca. Classification (NCBI taxonomy): domain Eukaryota; kingdom Viridiplantae; phylum Streptophyta; class Pinopsida; order Pinales; family Pinaceae; genus Picea; species Picea glauca. The sequence goes on along the minus strand of JZKD02S1752177.1, from coordinate 70,869 downwards.
CCAGTCTGTAGCTTTGGTTACAATTCATAAGGAGTTGAAACATTATGAAACACATTCTTTACAAAATGAAATGAATATACAAAATTATAAAGCCTCCCTTTGAAAAAAACCCCTTAGAGTTGATTGATGAAGTGATGGCACTGAAAACTAGAGTTCATCATGAGAGACTTTTACAAAATGATAATCATAAAAATATTTGGCACATGAGCTATTTTGAAATGTTGTGAACTTTTAGGAGAGTCTGTAGCACATATGATTTGACAGCTGACAAGACACTTTAGGTGGTTGGGTAAATATTTAAAGACCATTGCATACTTGTTTGGGTCATAACATGTTATGATGATCTTTAAACAAGCTATATATGACCAATTCTTTCCCTCTTTTCTAATGATGACAACCACTATCATGATACCAAGACTTTGCAAACCAAATTTTATTAGACTCTATACCCAAGGTAAAATCACAACCATGATTTATTGACATAAGAAATGACTAAAAAACCTTTAATAACCTGACCCTATGACTCAAACCTAGAATCTTAAATGAATGACTCATACAAGAAGGACTGAACACATGACTAACAAAAATCAAATGGTCTCCTTCAGTGACTAAGCTAAAAAAATTAAAAAATTTGAAAGATTTTGACCCCTATATATCTTATGTGCTAACATTTGGATCCATAGGTGATGGAGACCTCCCTATGAGGCTCCAAGAATAGTGCATTTACAGTTCCTTATTCGTTGGGAAAGGAGTCATTAATTAAAAAAAACAATTTAACTAAACACATCGGTATTTACAATGAAATTAAGCCACCTGCGTCTTTAGAAAAAGTATTTTTTTAGAAAATACCCATTGACCGGGCCACTAGAAATTTTAGCATCCTCCAAATTCTACATCTTAAAAGTATTATTCTGCAAAAATTCATAAATATTAAAGCAACCCAAAGAGCTTTGATTTTTCCATGTTTCCCTTTATCCTTCCTTTGAGAATTCCACTTGAGCACCAGGTCTCCAAGATGAAAAAGATCTTTCTTCACCTTCTTGTCAATCATTTCTTTAATTTTTTGTTGATGACTATGCATTTTTTCAAACAAATTATCTCTATTTTTTTTCACCTCCACAATTTGATGGATCCTTCTGACCATGTCATCTATTTATCCTTCTTTCTCGTGAAGAATTTTTTCCACGGGTAAATCTAACTATGCAAGGAAAAGAACTTCTTCTCCATAAACTAGTTGGAATGGTCTGGTACCGATTAACCTCTTAGTTGTTACTATATCTTCCCAGATAACACAATTCAACTTAGAATCACATGACTTCTTATTGTCTTGCATCAACGTTTTGATGTTATTCACTAAGCTCTTGTTCGAGGGATCTTCTAAGCCATTACCCTGAGGGTAATATGAAGTGGAATGAGTAAAATGAATGCCAATGTTTTCATAAACTTCACTAGGGTATCAACTTTGAAGGTTGTTGCATTATCAATGACAATTTTCTTTGACATACAAATCTCGATAGACTATCTTCTAAAACACTAATGACTACTTTGTGTGTTGCATTCCTAGTGGGAATGGCTTCTATCCATTTACTAAAGTAGTCATTAGCATTTATAATCCAATGATGTTTACCAGTATAGTATGGATGAATTTATCCAATAAAATCTAATCCCCAATGTTGGAAAGGACCAGATACCAAAGTTTGTTTTAGAGGAAAAGACTTGAGCTACTGTTTACCTGAGAATTTCTATCATTTGTCACATGTTATAATATTTTCACACACATTAGTGAATAATTTAGGCCATAAATACCCAACTTTGAGTATCTTGTTTGTTTTGGTTCTCCAAAAGTGATGACCTCCACATAAACTCCCATGAAATTTAGTCATAATTTATTTTTCCTCCTCGAGATCTAAACATTTTAGTAGAACCCCAAAAGGATCCTTCCAATATAAAATCTGATCAATAATATAATGCTTTACTTCCTTAGGATTCATATCTCTTACCTTAGTCTTCTCAATTCCGACAGGAGGCTGCAAATTCTGTAAGAAATCGATGATGTCCTTGTACCATCTGCATTCTTCCAACTTTGAATTAATTTGCATGATGTTGTTCTGAATTTCAGATTGTTGATTTATAGAGTTAGTGCCTATAAAATTTTCTCTCAATGCCTTATACTTTGATTCATATAGAAACCTATCCAATCCTTGACCTTTACCATCTTGGTTGGATTCACCTCTAGATCAAAATCTAAAATATTAGCAATCCACTTTCTTCGTTTCCCATCAATATCAGGCTGAATCAAAATTTTTTAACAGAACTTGAGGGAACATAAGAAAATATTTTTGAATTAAGAACATGCACCTTGAAATCCTTAAGAGATTTGACTAAAGCATAAGATTGCTTATCCATTATATGATACCTGAATTCAACATCTCTCAAGGCACTACTGAAAAAGGAAATATGTTGCTCCATACAATCTAAACTCTTATGAAGAAGGACAACAACTAGTGTGTCATTAGAGGCAAAAAAGAAAATCATAAATTCCTTTGAGTAATTAAGAATGATCAAAACAGGAGCATCAACCAATGCTTACTTATTATTCTCAAAATAAATCCTAGATTCTGGTGTCCACTTGACTTCATTTCCTTTTCTCAACATGGAAGTGATGAATTTCACTAAATCAACAAAGTTAGATATAAATATCCTTAGAAATTTTATTTTACGTAAGAAGGATTGAATTTCTTTCTTATACATTGGAATGGAAAGATTTTTGATAGCCTCTACCCTATTGGGGTCAATATTTACTCCTTCGGCTGAGACAATGTGTCCTAACAACTTACCCTCCTTCGTGGAAAAAAGATACTTTTTGAAATTTAGGGACACACCATACTTTCTGCACTTCAAAAACACTTTCTTCAGATGTTGGCAATGCTCTTTATTAGACTTGGAAAACAATTGAATATCATCCCGATAGATAACCGAGAAATTTTCTTTCTCCCAAATAAATGGAGTGTTCATTTCACACTGGAAAGTTTCCCCTACATTCATAAGACCAAATGGAATTTTGACATACATGAATGTACCCTAGGTAGCGGTAAATGTTATCTTCTTTATGTCTTATGGAAACACATAAATATGATTGTAGCTTGAAAACCCATCAATCATTGAAATCTTCATTGAGCTTGTCACCCTTTGCAAAAGGTATTCCATTTTGGGTAAAGGGTAGTTTTCCTTTCTATAAAACCTATTTAGATTCATGAAATCAACAAAAATCCTGATATCTCCATTTTTCTTTCTAATAGGGACCAAATTAGCTACCCAATCAGAATACCTCAGAGGTATAATGATTTGAGAATCAAGCAACTTCTTGACCTCTTTCTCCATAAAAGGAAATAGCATTGGATTAATCCTCATGAGCTTATGTATGAAAGGCTTAGTGTTATCTTTCAAAGGTATCCTATTCTCAATGATGCTAGTATCAAAAGTCTTCAGGTCTTCATACTTCCATGCAAACACATCCAAAAATTCTTTCAACAATTTGACATATTAAACCCTCTAATATTTTGATAGGCTACTAGAGAATTTAACATATTTGGGATCTTCTTCAGTGCCTAAATTACAGTCTATCAGGTCTGCATTTTATTTAGAAATACTCATTTTCAAAACAACATCATTATTATCAAAGATCCTTTCTAAAGGAACCATCCCATTAGGAATGTGATTGCTAGGAAATTGAACAATTTTATGATTTGCAATTTTGTTCAGAAATTTATCAACATGCATATTTTTATCATCATCTAAATCTTCGTCAATATGCAAGGAATAAAATTCATCTATTGTTTCCAAAAACCTCTTTAGTTCTTTATCATCTTCAAAAACCTTCCAGTGCTTGACATTATCAGGTATAACAGTTTTATATTTTACATCAACATTATACTTGGGTTTGGGAGGTAGGGGAAATTTAAAATTGTTGGAAGAAACAACTAAGTAATCAACCAATGTATTAACATCTCTAGGAAAAAAATATATGTTAAAGGATGAGAATAAATTTTCAATCAGGTCCCAAAACTCATTTCGATAATCCTTCAGTATGGGATGTTTTTTTTGATAAACATTTATGACTTGATGCACAATTGGTTCAACATCTCCAAATACTGTCAGTCCCTCCATTTTCATTTCCTTTGTAGCTATGAGACTAAAAACTAAGGCTTCATATTCAATAATATTTTTTGTTGTTTCAAATTCAATATTCGAGGATAGAGTTGTGACATCCTGAGAGAGATAAATGAAAAATACCCCATCACCAACACCATCCTTGTAAGAAGAGCCATCAAAGTACATCTTCTAGAAATGACCACCTCCACCTTTATTTTCATGTTTTGTTGATGACTCGTTTTTTATCTCTAAGGGTGGATGAGGGGAATCAATAAGATGAAGAATACTAGACCTGGAATCAATATAAACAACATAGATGGGATTTTTTATTGGTTTGTTCTCATCACTAATGATATATGTCAGTTGAGCTTATTTATACAGTCTCATGTGATCACCCCCAAATATTGGTATTGTAGCATAAGAAAGATCCATTTGTAAATTTCCTCCTAATCTCTTAATCCATGATATAGGCAAAAAACATCCAAAATTTGGGGGGTACATCTGCAACTACAATTTCCATGGCCATGATTTTCATAGGAAATTGGAAAAGTGTGACAACTATATCTTTAATAACCCCAAGACATTTTACTTTCCTTGAGTTAAAAGAATACAAGTCATGATAATATTTAGTGATTTCCATGCACAATTCATCCATGACATCCTTAGGCATCAAATTATGGGATGCACCTGAATCCGTAAGCAAATTGTGCAAAACCTTGTCATGCACATTCAAAGAAGTATAAAATGGAGGAGAAGAATCATCTCTATCTTCCACCAGTGGTCCTAATATAACTACAAGATTCTCATCCTACAAGTCAACTGAATCTGATGAAGGGGGATAATATTTGGGTTGCAACATCCTTGAGATGGATTTTTTAAAGTCTTATTTTTTCATTAATTTAAGGAGTGGGACAAGAATCTTGATTTTCTGGATTTCATTCTCAAAAAAAAATAAGAATGGGACTTTTGGGTTTCCTTTACCTCTTGAGTAGGAGCCTTGATTATGGGATGATTTTTTTGTTATCTTGCTTCTTTGTTGGTTGTAGCCACAAATTTTGAAGGATTATATGTCTTTTTAGGCTCAGTAGATGCACTTGGTTTTCCATCCTTCTATTTTGATATCAGATTGTACTTGTTTTGAGCTTTATCTTGATTGACTTGCTCTCCTTGACATAACTCATCTAGTTGATTTCACATCAAGGACTCTTCATAATCACTCTGTGTTTAATGATGAGAGGAAATTGTATCTTGTAAAAAATTAATTTCTTGATCGTCATCCTCATTTTTTCCTTCTTCATCATCAACAAAAATTTTCTGTAAAGGATCTTGAACTTTTTTATCGTCCCTATTTCTCTTCTGTCTCTGCAAAATCTGAGGTGTATTGTTTTATCTTCTAAATTGATTTATATTAGAATCATTTGGAGGATTTCTATTTTCTTGTCTTCATTCAATATTAAACCTTTCCATTTATGCAAATAATGACTTGACTAACTTCGTCAACTCACCAACCTTTGGATCAGTACCTCTGAAGAAGAAGCTTCTATTTTATGTTTTGTCCTCTCCCTATCAAATCCGCCCCTCAACTTATATGTTGCTAGTATATTTGGTTCAACCCCTACATAAACATATTTCATATGAGCCAATGTTGCATACCTTCTTTCTCTCAATAATAGAAAAAACTCTCTGTCAAAAGAAATTGCATAAGTTATTTTTGTAGAGGTCTCAGTGGGCTTAATCTTAGTAGGAATTTTATTGTACATATTGTTAAATATTTTTGAGAAATATGACACAGATTTTACCTCTTTCCTTTTGAGATCCCAAAATTCTATAATGTAATACATTAAAAAAATTTGTCGCCCCAATACCTTAAGAAGGCATCATCCAGGGCCTCAATTCTAGCTATTAATCCAGGGGATAAAATTTTAAACCACTTCTAGGCTTCCCCATCTAGGATTTTAACAGAGACCCTCATCCATACATCTTCATTTTCAATGTTTAGTTTATATGAATAACTGTAAAATGAAACAAGATGTTCTTCTACGGTAATATCTTCTTCTCGAATAAAGTTATGCATGTACTTAAGGTAATCTGCAACCGAGAGAGCATTCATGGGTTGAGAAAGAATTAATGGTGCATACCTATCAGCCACAATGGCATACATTATGTTCTAAGGAGGATTAACTCCTTCCATTGGATTTGAAAAAGGAGGACTTTGACTTTTGGGAGAAGTAACATGTGATTTTGCAGGTGATAATGCAGTCTATATAACATGAGGGTTTGAAAAAGGAGGAGTATGGGGTGAAGAAGATTCAGACTTAACATAAGATAGATTAGACTTAGGTATATTTGATGAAACTTTAACAGAAACTGAGGTTCCTTCTTCTTTGGTTTCAAAAAACTTAAATAAATGACGAGTTGGAGAACATAAGAAAGGAAAATATTCCGAACTTTCAAGTATAAACCACCTAGCAATTTCAAGAGATGCAAGAAAATCAAATATTTCTAAACTTTCTTCTTTCAAGTCAGGAGAAAAAGGTGTGTATTTAACAGAAAGACCTTCTAAGTTAGCTTTTACAGGAGTTCCAACTATAGGTAAATGAGAAACTTCAGAAACAACAACTGGAAAAATAAAAACAAGGTTAGGTAGGTCTCTATAAATACTTGAATATTTGGAAGAGGATGCTCTTTGCAAATATTTTCCCTTCTTAATGATTTTTTCTAGGTCAGGTTCAGGTGTAGCCATAAGTGACTCTGGGTTAGCCATCGTATTCCTTCTGTTGGGATCCAAAACTGAATTTGGAGTCTCCAGGTGCACTATGCAGTCATTTTGTTTATTGATTTATGTACACCAAAAAATGAGTAGTACCCTTGTCGTACATCCCAGGGAAAGATCTTCAATTTCTCCTTCCCCGGAAACAGTGCCAAAAATGTTAGTACTAGAAGTCTCGACTAGATTTCTATAGGTGTGAGCCTAATACCCATAAAAAAACTTGTAGGTTTGTTAAATATAGGAGTTTAGTCCAATGTGTAGAGAATGGGTGAGAAGCTCAGTTTAAAACATCAACACAAAACCTACAAAATATATAAACCAACAAGCAAGGCTTGAATATTCTCAGACCAATATTTTTAATATAAATGGAAATATAGAAGACTTGTAAGAAAATTTAAAATACATGCATCATGTTACATCAAGTAATTATGAAACACATACAGTGGAAATATCATCAAGTAGGAACCTCCTAGTCAACAAGAGAGTACTTTGATAACATTTTCACCTGTTAACAAACAATAAACTATTCACTGCATTAAGGAACAAGTACTAGGATGAATCCTTAATCAATAGATATCATCAAAGTAATATTGAAACATAGATATGACAGTAGGAGACGAAATTGATCATTAAATATTCAATATTCTTAAGTCTGATACATACAATCTGGAAACTTCTTTAAAGCTGAGAGTAAAGATATGAGTCTCAATCTATGACCATTCAAACCCTATAATGGAGTTACATTACACATTAAATAGAAAATTACTTGAAAATCTTCCTAGAATTGCCACCTAGCTTCTACATAGGATCATGTTCCTTAGATAGGCCTAGAAATAGGCAAACAACATAAAATATAACAAAATTCTATATTTTAAGAAGATGTTGGTTGCATTAAATACAACTGCACCCAAGTTGTTGCATGGATCTTAGGGGCAGGTGTCCTTTGATGTCCAAATTATTTTTTAGGAGCTATATGAACCTTATCTGACAGTTGGCATCCTTCCTACATATCGAAATCCAAGTAATTGTTAAGTTCACAAAGCATGTGCTACAAATCGTTCCATTTTAGAAGTTCACAACACCTTTGGCAACATGCACTGGAAACTTTCCTGTAGGTGTCATTTTTCCCTCAAAACTTGTCATCTGATGTTAAAATTGTGAAAAACGCCTTCAAACCTTTGTTGATGCCTGCTATAACCTCTAAATCACAAAAATGGCTTGCAAAAATATCATGTGAGCAACATAATGTAAAAATGCTCCTTAAAGTTGTAAGCATGCATATAGAAAGTCCATATAAAAATTGATAATTTTGATGCAGAGATGATGCTTCATCTTCTTCTCCTAGTGGTCACTCAAGCCAACATGCCTAGGTTTTGTTTTGATTTTTTTTCCTTCAATTGTTGCACTTCCTCCCTCAACTTCTTGTTTTCATATTGATGGGATCTATTCATCTTGTACAATTTCTTCATTTTCCTATGCGGAGATATGGATCTCTTAACCCAATGATTTTATTTTTTAATAGTTTCTTCACTCATACCTATAGTTCTCTTTAGCTGAATGTTTGCATGCATATTTTCCTTCTTTAATTTTTCATTCTCATCCCTTGCCTCTTTCAGCTGCTTCCTGAGCCTTTTGAAAGTGGGATCCCTCTCATCAGAAGGATACTTAATCTCAATGATTTATATTGGCTCTTTACAAGGCTTGGTTTTGACTATTAGTTGAGATGATACTCTAGATGTACCTTCTTCCACAGAGACATGTTTTTTTGTTGTTGATCTAGTGAATGGTCTTCTAGACTTAAGAAATTCTATAGCAACAGGTGATGAGAATACAAGTTTCTTTCCCTTTAAACTCCTTTATTTTATAGAGTAATTATCCATAGGTGAAGTCTCTACTACAGGAGAATCTTCTTCATCAAGAGGTTGTGAAGGACCTTTACCTTTCTTATTAATAGACTTATAGGACTTATCCTTTTTATCCATTTTCCACCTTTTACTGGACTCTACATGCACATTATTTTCAAGAGAGATAGGTGTATATCTCTTTGATTGTGGTGAATGAACAACATTTGGTTGAAATCTTGATGCAAATAGGAAAGTATACCAATTAGTATTGGTATTCTTCAATTCTTCTAACACTATAATTTTGATCAAACTAGAATGAAAGAAACGGGTATCCTCCTTCTTAGATGGCGCCAACCACCCCCTTCTCTCTTGTCAATGAGGGTCTCACTCGACCTCCTATTATAGGATCGTTAAATTCGTCGAACCGAATGGTTCATCGGGCTCCTGATGGAATCATTTTAGCTTAACACGGGCCCTTTTTCTTCCTCGACACTCACTATGTGGTACTTGCGGACCATATCCTTAGCACTTTTCAACTCTTGAACCAACAACCTTATCTCTCGATGCTAAGGTCCTTTTTTTATGTGACCACATACTTCGACCTTGGGTTAGCTCCCTTCATGATCCCGCACTTCAGAACTTTCATGAGTTATTTCCTCCTTTTCCCCGATTCCTGAATCAATGAATTCTGGGGGACCAGATCTACGTTCCACGCTCTTCTTGCAATCAATGGTTGTGATAAATTTGCAAGTTAGGACTTCACAAGTCCTTCCTTCTCCCAAGTCTACTTTTCCTGACTTACGAATCAATGATGTGACGATCCCGATCCCATGTGTCCCTTTCCTTTGGATGGCTAGGATTGCTTCGGCTTTCCCATCTCTTTGGGTATTCTCTCCTCAACTTTCTCCTAAGGGTTCTTCCTCTGAAACATGTGGGTATATACCACATTCCCTTCTAGATAAAATGGTCTGGACTGAAATTTCTCTTCGCGACTTCGTGAAGACCTTTGTTTTCTCTCGACAAACCTTCTGAAGTTCTTTCTCTTGAACCTCTCGATCTTCTACCACCTGTCCCCTCCTCGACGATGGATGATTTCATTATCTTCGGGACTTCGACAAGCCCTTGACTCAGTTGAACACTTAGCACAAATTTTCCTTTCGAGACTTAGGCTATTCTATAACACTTTCTGCACTCCTTATAGAGTTCTACACAGGCTCTTCTGTGGATTTTCTCAGCTTCAAAACCTTCAAGGTTCCCAGTTCCTTTGCGTCCTTTAGTGGACCTCTTCTTTCCCTCCCACAATCTCTCACTCTCCTTCTTGAGATTGTAAGGTAAACTTACAACACCTTAGGCGCACTCCTTGTGCTTGTCTCAACTCTTTGACGGCTTCTCCCTTAGCCTTAGGGAAATTTTTAAGGCATATCCTTTCCTTTGTTGATGCACTTCTTGCAAAGCCTTCCTTCACCAAAATGTTTGGAAATTCTGGGATTCTCCAACACCTCCAACCGTGTTTCTTCTATACATGCTCACACTAGCTCTATACCCTTCTGAAAGAGTGTTTTAGAGTGTTCAGTAACTCTGAACTGTGTTTCCTTCCACATAGTATTTATTTCGAAGGTCCTTAAGAACCTTGAAATTTATCCTCGAGTCTATAAATTAATGTGGTGTGCCCTTATGGAAACTTCTTTTCTGACTCCGCTGAGTTCAGACACACACTCCTTACATCAACTCAAAATTTTTTCTTGATCTGTTGTGCACTCCTTGCCCTTAGCCTAGAGAACCAGACTTAACTCAAAACACTCTCGGATAGAAAACTATACCTCTATCCCTATAGATGATTTATAACATTCATCTACAATTCACAAACATGCAAATGACATTCATAACACAACATCCATTACACTGAAATATAGAACAAGAAAAACTATCATTTTCTATTAATGGTGGAATGTCAAATTATAATAATGGAGGTTGAGCTACAACTGAGTCTCGACTCTTTGTGTTTATTTTCTTATGACCCAAACTATCTAACCCAACCTCTACTTTTATTACAATACAAAGATTTATACAAGAGGGGTTGTATGAGCTTCCCTCGCAAGCTAAATTAGTGGTGTCAAATCACCATTCAAAATGCCCATCGAAAGGTCAAATTACAATGATGGAAATCTTCCCCGAATCGGATGTAGATCCATTCTTCCATCAACCACTTAATGACGACCTTATCTTGAGCTTGTGCAAAAGCACGGTTTGGCACTTCTAGCTTGTCCTCCTTAATTTCCTAGATCGCGCCTTGGATTCTCAAGGAAAAATGAGAGGGAGGCACCTCTCCTTCCTTAAATGTGCACCATGCATGAAATTTGATTGTTGTGTGATGAGGTGGAGTGATGCTCCTGCATCATACTCTACAAATATGGAAATCATGAGCTCTTTCTCATGAGTTTTCCAGTGTGGTTGAAATCTTCCTGGATCCCAAAATTTCTCTTGGAGATGTCTCTCAGCTCCTCTTCCTTGTTGCTTCTACTCCTGCATCATCTGCGTTGCTTGTGAAGTTTTCCTGTTGCTCAGCTTCCTCGTGTCAACCAATTCCTTTGCTGACTCCAACATCATCTTCCTTATCTCCTCAACTACTTCATCCAACTTCTCTATCGACCAACTTTCCTTCTGCAGACTAGCTTATTGCATTCCTCCCTTGTTCATGTAAAAATCATGTTGATTTCCCATGTCATCTTCTCCATCTCTTGTTTCCTTGACTTTTCACTCTACTACATCCTATACTTCTACAGTCTCAATATTGAATTGTTGTTGAGCTACTTCCTCTGACATATTGACCCCTATCATTTTCTCGACTCGTTCTGTTCCAACTTCCACCAACTGCGACTTGTGCTGATGTATCTCCTCTGGCCTGGCTATTTCTCGGCAGCCACCTTCTAGTTCTAGATTTCCCAACCAATCCTCCATTGTCTTTAACTCCAATTCCCACTAAGTGAGTAAGTCAATTGGGTGTTCTCCTTCTATTGGGACAGACATCAGTATATGTTCCTCTTCTTCCATGATAGTCTCATCCTGTTATATTCTTGTCTCATCTGCAACATCTGTACTAGCCTATCCTTGGCCTCTTGGATGTAATATCTCGACTCCTCCAATGATCAAAATGATACACTAATCCTTCTCTTCGATGGTGGAATTTTTTAACTTCTCATCATCTTCATTCACACGGCTCGTAGCTCCGCGTGAATCTCCATCTAAGTGAGGTCTTCCTTTTGGTTCCTCTTCATCTGTCAACATCCTCTCATGTGAAATATTAGATGATATCATCTCTTTATCCTTGCCCACCTGTAAATCTGGGATGTCTCCTCTTCCGACCTGGAAGTTTATGAGACCCTCTGACCCCTTCTCATTGCCCACCTAGCAAAATATGAGATTCTTGTTAGATCTCTTTACCATATGACTGAGGGATTCAACATGCCTCAACCACATTTTTAACACTTGTTGCTTCCTTCTGGTTAACAAATTCTAAACATGCCATCTAGTTTTCCTCTTCAAAGGCCATTTGTACCTCCAGTGTACCTTTGACTTATGCTACATCTCAAATGCAAGTTTCTCCATCTGTGCTTGGATTTCATTGAGCTCCTTTTCCATATCATCCTTTCTCTTATGTGGGTAGACTCCCCTTTGACCTTGTTTATGACCACTGATGGCCATCTTCACCTTCTACCTTCTCTCTTGGCAAGTTTGTTGTTCATCCTGCAACTGAGAGCATATTCAGTTTCTCCTTCACCTGAAATCTACATATGAAAACCCCTCTGATACCAATCTCATATCAGACTATCTCCTTTGTCTCCTCCTTAACCTTCTATCTATAGAAAAAATCAATCTCTCATATCTCCTTTTTCTATGAATCTGTAGACAAAACCATATCTGATACCACTCTAGCACCAACCACCCCCTTCTCTCTTTTCAATGAGGGGCTGACTTGACGTCTTGTTCTAGGATCGTTCAAGTCGTCAAACTGAATGGTTCATCAGGCTCCAGATGGAACCTTTTTAGCTTGAAATAGGCCCTTTTTCTTCCTCGGCACCCACAATGTGGTACCTGCGGACCCTCTCCTTAGCGATTTTCAAATCTTACACCAATGGCCTTAGCTCTTTATTTTAAGCTCCTTCCTTGATGTGACCACAGACTTCAACCATGGGCCATCTTCCTTCATGATCCTACACTTCAGAACTTTCATGATTTTTTCCTACTTTTCCTCGATTCCCGAATGGACGAATTCCGGGAGACCAAATCTACGGTCCACTCTCTTCTTGTGATCAACGGTTGTGATCAATTCACTAGTTCAAACTTTGTGAGTCCTTCCTTCTCCCAAATCTACTTTTTCTGACTTGTGAATCAACGATGTGCCAATCCTGGTCCCATGTGTCCCTTTCCTATGGACAACTAGGATTGCTTCGACTTCCCCATCTCTTTGGGTATTCTCTCCTCGACTTTCTCCAAAGGGTTCTTCCTCCAAAATGTGTGGGTCTCTGCCATGTGCCCTTCCAGATCCAAAGTTTTGGACATAAATATCTCTTTGTGACTTTGTGAAGACCTTCGTTTTCTCTCAGTAAACCTTCTAAAGTTCTTTCTCTCGAACCTCTCAATCTTCAGCCACCTGTCTCCTCCTTGATGATGGATGATTTCACTATCTTCGGGACTTTGGAAAGCCCTCGACTCCTTTTCACACTTAAAGAAAATTTTCCTTTCGAGACTTAGGTTGTTCTCGAACACTTTCTGCACTCGTTCCAGAGTCCTACACAGGCTCTTCTACATATTTTCTCAGCTTGAAAATCTTTGAGGTTACCAGTTCCTTTGTGTCCTTCAGTGGACCTATTATTTCCCTCCTACAATCTCTCTCTCTCCTTCCTGAGCTTGTAAGGTAAACTTACAACAACTTAGGTGCACTCCTTGCACTTGGATCAAATCTTCAACAACTTCTCCCTTAGCCTAGGGTAATTTTTTAAGGCATCTCCTTTCCTTTGTCAACACACTTCTTGCAAAGACTTGCTTCACCAAAATGTTCGGAAATTCTAGGATTCTCCAACAACCTCCAACCATGTTGATTTTGTTCATGCTCACTCTACATAAATTCCCTCCTGGAAGAGTGTTTCAGAGTGTTTAGTAACTCTGAACTATGCTTCCTCCCACACATTATTTCTTTCCAAGGTACTTAACCACCTTGAAATTTCTCTATGATTCTATAAATTAATCTAGTGTGCCCTCCTTGAAACTTCTCTTCTGACTCCATTGATTTCAGACACACAATCCTTGTGTCAGCTCACAGTTTTTCTTGATTTGTTGCACACTCCTTTCACTTAGCCTAGAGAACCAAACTTAGCTCAACACACTCTCGGATAGAAAACTATACCTCTATAACTGCAAATGATTTCTAACATCCATATACAATTCACAAACATCCAAATGACATTCATAACACAACATCCATTACACATAAATGTAAAACAGGAAAAACTGTCATTTTCTATTAATGGTGGAATGTCAAATTACAATAATGGAGTCCAATCTACAATTGATTCTCGGCTCTCTTTGTTCCTCTTCTTACGACCTAACCTATCCAACCCAAAATCTACTTTTCTTACAATAAAAATATTTATACAATAGGGGCTCTATGAGCTTCCCTCACAAGATAAATTAGTGGTGCCAAATAACCATTCAAAATGCCTATCGAAACGTCAAATTACAATGATGGAAATCTTCTCCAAATTGGATGCAGATCCATGTTGTCGTCAACCACTTAATGGTGACCTTATCTCAAGCTTGTGCGAAAGCACAATTTGGCTCTTCCATCTTGTCCTCCTTAATTGCCTAGATTGTGCCTTGGATTCTCGAGGCAAAATGAGAGGGTGACACCTCTCCTTCCTTAAATGTGCACCATGCATGAAATATGACTAGTGTGTGTTGAGGTGGATCGATGCTCCTGCATCATTAGACTTTGCTTGAACTCTATCTGACAGCTTCTCAAGGCTTCTATGTAGATAGAAGGGTATATTCAAGGACTCTTTTCCAGTAAAATGCATCAACAGTCTAATATGGTATTGATATACCATATTAAACCTACCTTCACAAGTAATATACCTTTGAATGACTATGAGAATTTTATCAAAATACTCCATCATATGATTTCTAAGCACTCCCTTGGATAGTTTATCTTCTTGATATTCAGGTTTTAATAATTCCTTAGAACATTCATACTTCAAAGACATGGCTTTAAAACATCTTTCTCCATGAAGTGGTATCTCTGTAGATGTAGAAATGTATTTCTCTGTAACCTCAAAACCCATTGTACCAACTTTCATCTTTACCCCATTGAAATTGAGTGCAAACTTCTTGGCAACCTCAGGGTATCCTCTTTTCATCTTTTCACAAAAATCTAGGCAACCCACTCTCTGAAATGCCTTTCTGAAAAATGGATCTAATTTTATTAGCTACAAGTCATGGGGATCAACCCTGACAATTTCTCCTCCTTTATGAATTTTATTACCTCTCTGACAGTCCATGACAACTTAGTTTAAACCCTCCTTCTTTTGATAACGGTTGCTACTAGATGATGTAATGAAAACTTGATTTACTACTTGATTTGTAAGAATAAGAGTTTATTGAAATAAGGCTAAAATAGGTTATGGGATGAGAGGATGACAACATTGAACTAGATAAAACCTCAACACAGACAAATTTGGGGAAGGTATGTAAAACAGAGAATTTGCAGTGCACAAATGAAGTTTGTATCAAATAGATTTTAGACTAGCATTTTGGTCAAAAGGGTTTTCAAATTCACTAATATGGAAATGAATATGATTTTCAATTAGATGATATTTTCAAACTTGGATGAAAACATATTTAGAGAGGGTTTTATCAAATGAGAAAATAGAGGGTTTGTAGTGCATTCAATTCTCAACACATACAATGAATACAATTTGTAGCACTAAAAAGAATTTGCAGCAGATAGAATCATGGATGTAAGAAATAGATGCAATAGATATTTTGACATGAAAAGAAGAATATTGGGTCTACATAAAAGTTTAAATTACAAGGAATCTGGAAGCTAGCCAAGTAAAGGAGTTTACAACGCCAATGGTATAAAATAGTTTGCAGTGAACAAAAACTTTGCAGCAATTTAGGGTTTGATGGTAATCAATCTTCAGGAAGTGGAATTTCTACACCAATCAGGGTACATATATATATGGCTCACTCCTTGTTTGTAGAAAATAAAAACCAATCAGTATTTAATGTTTTTAATCCACCATCAATCTACTAAAGAGAGTTTTGCAGCGAAAGAGTCTACAACGTCAATTCGCAGCAAATCTACTGGTCTGTAGCGCCAGTTACAATTTGCAGTTAGTTGAACCAGTCTACAACGCATTCCTTACAAAAGAAAGTAAATATATAAAATGATAAACCCCCCCTTTGAAACCGACCCTCTATATCTTCTTGATGATGTGATGGCACTGAAAACTAGAGCTCGTCATTAGAGACTTTTGCAAAATGATAGTCATAAAAAGATTTGGCACATGCATTATTTTGAAATGTTGTGAACATTTAGGAGAGTCTATAGCACATATGATTTGACAGATGACAAGACACCTTATGTGGTTGGGTAAATCTTTAAAGGCCTTTGGGTAAATCAAACACTTCAAAGTCTTTGGGAGTAAATGTTACATAAAGAATAATGATGAGAACCTTGGAAAATATGATGACAGGGTTGATGAAGGTATCTTCTTAGGATATGATACAAACAGTAAAGGATATAGATGTTATAATAAGAGGTTACATAAAATGGTTGACTCTATTGATGTAAAATTTGATGAAGGAATCCCAGCAAGAGAGGTGTACAATAATGAGTCTTCTACAGAGGACATAGCTAAAGCTGAAGATGAATAGGTCCAAGAATCAGAAAATGAAGACTCTGAATCAGATGAAGACACGGATACTCAGACAGACTTAAATTAGCAGGCAACTTCAAATTCCTCCTCCAGAATCACTCACAAGAATCATCCTGCAAGTCACATAATTGGTGAAAAAGACAAAGTTGTACAAACTAGGAGAAAGATAATCAAAAATATCGAGCAATAACATATATCTTTCATATCCATGATGGAACCCAAGAATTTTAATGAAGCTAGCAAAGATGACCATTGGGTTAAATAAATGAATGATGAACTTAATCAAATTGAAAAAACAAATACGTGGGATATGGTTCATAGACCTGAAGGTAAAAATATCATTAGTTCCAAATGGATCTTTAAGAATAAGTTGAATGAGCAGGGACAAGTTGTTAGGAACAAAGAAATATTGGTTTGTAAAGGCTATGCTCAAATAGAAGGATTGTATTTTGATGAAACTTTTGCACCTGTAGAAAGATTAGAAGCTATCAGAATATTCCTTGCCTATGCTTCTCATAAAAGGTTTAAAGTCTATCAAATGGATGTCAAGTCAGCTTTTCTAAATGGAGATTTAAATGAAAAAGTCTATATGGACCAACTAGAGGGTTTCGAACTATCTAATAACCCTAACTTAGTATGCAATATGGAGAAAGCTTTATATGGGTTAAAACAAGCCCCTCGTGCCTAGTATCATAGACTGGATACGTATCTCAAAGACAAAGGGTTCAAGAGAGGAACAATTGACAACAATATATATATTAAAACAGAGGGTAATGATTTTCTCATTGTGTTGGTCTATGTATATGACATCATCTTCGGATGTAATAAGGATTCATTGGTACAATGGTTTTCTTCTACCATGGAGTCTGAGTTTGAAATGTCTATGATAGGTGAACTGCCATTTTTTCTTGGTCTACAAATTACTCAAAGGTCTGAAGGGATGTTCATTTCTCAAGAAACATATCTAAGAGAAATGTTGAAAAGGTTTCAAATGGAAGATTCTAAACCTTTGGGTACACCTATGGTTACTGGATGAAAATTAAGCAAGGATGATGACTCACCTGATGTTGATCAAAGTTCATATAGGTCAATGATAGGCAGCCTGTTGTACATCACAACATCTCGCCCAAACATAATGTATTCTATTGGAATGGTAGGAAGATATCAGTATGCACCTAAACAGAGTCATTTGCAATATGTCAAAAGGATATTCAGGTATTTGAAAGAAAAAATGACTTATGGTCTGTGGTATCCCCTAAATCAGAATTTTCAGTTAACTGCTTATTCATATGCAGATTGGGCAAACTTTGTTGATGACAGAAAAATCTCCAGTAGAGGAGCATTCTTCCTAGGTGACTCATTAGTAGCATGGCTTAGTAAAAAGTAAGGTTTCATTTCTTTATCAACTACAGAGGTAGAGTACATTGCTACTGCTACCTATTTCACTCAGGTATTATAGATGATTCAGAAACTTGCAGACTTGGAGGTAAAATACACATCACTGATCCCAATTCATTGTGATAACACTAGTGCCATCAGTGTGTCTAAGAATCCTGTATTCCACTCCAAGACCAAGCATATTACCATAAAATACCATTTTCTGAGAGAGCAGGTCAACAATTAGGTTTTTTAGGTCCATTACATTCCAACCACAGAACAAATTGTAGACATCTTTACTAAATCCCTAGCCAAGACACCATTTGAATATCTCAGACAGAAGCTGGGTGTCATCCTGTCTCACACCTAAGAGAGTCCATCCTGTTAGGGGGAGTTTTGTATTGATTGAATATCTGATACCTCCTAAAAATACTGCAATAGCTCAAGGGGAGAATGTTTTCTTTGAAATTGATGTCAAAGGGGGAGAAAAGGAGTGGTCCGGACTGGATGCTACAGCTGGAGGTCCAAACAGAATAGCACAGTCATTTAGGGTTGCCATCAATGCCAAAGGGGGATATTGTTGGCATGTTTATCAAGCAGGTGTGCTTTTCATTGATGGAAAGATCATAGTATGCAGCGATGGAAAAACAGGGACAATGTAACCTCAGAAGAGAAAGTGCAGTGGTGCATGCAGAATGCAAGAGTGTGCTTGTTCATTTGATGGAAAACATGCAGGAAAGGATGATCAGAAGTGTAGGGATAATGACATGGAAATATCAGAAGCATAAACTCCATTTCAGATTTTTGGATACCGGGAAATTGAGAAGTCAAGAGTCGAGACTCTTCAACACAAGAGTCCCGAAGTCACGAAATGTGAAACCCCAAAATCCCAAAATAGGCACACCAACAAAGAGTTTCGGATACCAAGAAATTGAGAAGTCAAGAGTCAAGACTCTTCAACACAAGATCCCCGAAGTCACGAAATGAAAAACCTCAAAATCCTGAAATAGGCACACCAACAAAGAGTTTCATAGACCAGGAAATAACTCCATTTCTGAGTACCCGATACGGGGAGTTGAAGTGTCAAAACACTTCACCATAGGAGTGTCAAAATGTCGAATCGTCGAAATGAAAAACAAGGAAATACCGGATCTTGGATCCGACTCCATTTCAGAACTTTGGATATCGATAGTTGGAGGAGTTAAGCACATAGACTCTTCACCATAGGAGTCCCGAAATGGCGAAATGAGAAACGTTGAAATGCCATTGATCTGACTCCATTTCGGAGTTTCAGATACCGGGACTTGGAGTTGTCAAGAATTCTCACATCAAGAATGTTAAAATCACGATATGCGAACTCACGAAGAGATCTGGAATGTCGAGTCATCAAGAGTGTGGACCATTGATCTGATTCTATTTCAGAGGTTCGGATACTAGGAGTTGGAAGAGTCAAGAGTTGAGACTCTTCATCAAAGGAGTCCCAAAATTCCGAAATGCGAAATGTGAAAACACCTTTTTGGTGTAGGCCTTGGTCACCACTGGTGGTCACATCGTCGAAGAGTTGTAGAGAAGATATTGAAGAGACAAGATCCATTTCGGATTTTGGGACATGGAGAATCGAGACTCTTCACCACAAGAATGCTGAAATTCCAAAATGTTGAAATGCGAAATAAACGCAAGATCCTACGGATCCAATCCAATGGTGCAGGTGAATTTAAGTATGATCGGAGGGCTATTGTTTCACTTCAGAGCGTAACTGCTAGAAACGACTGATGGCTTCTACCAGAGGAATCAAACATGCCTCAGTGTGATCACTAGAAAAGATGAAGAGGCTTGAGGCATCTTCCAGTGGAATGAAGGCTATTCTTAGAGGTGATTGACAAATGGAAGAGTGTTGAAGCCTATAAGTACAACAGAGAGGATCATCTCAATTTTGATAGAGAAGACGAAGAGTCTCAACTGCGAGACAAGCTAAGGAATCTCAGTATAATTCCCAGTGATGATGGACACATGGGTTGAACAGCTAGATAAGCTGAAGAGTGGCCATGATGATGAGGCAGAGCACTCGACATGGACAAAGCATGCAGAAGCATGGCGAGATAACAACCTCAAGGTGCATAGAGACTATAAGTATGTTGAACAAAGAAGAGATGGGGGTTGTTGTTGTTGAGGGGGATTCATGAGTGTAGAAGGAGGAGTGTGCAACAACTGAAATATAGAGAAGAGGAATGGTGCATTGAGGGAACATGGTGCACAGAGATGAAAAGAAAGAACCACAGAAAGTGCAAGGCATGTGTGCAGCAATACAATGAGACACTAAAGGAATGTTGAGGTTCTCTAGTAGAGAAAAACAGAAGATCAAAAATTGTAAGAAGATGTAGATAGAGAGACATTGATATAGGAGAACAAAGAAGCATAGAAGAACAATGATAAGCTTAGTAAGCCAATGATAAATATTGTATCATTGTGATAAATTTATATATAGAAAACTTTATATTTCAGGGTGGTTGGGAGGCTCTACGGAGGATAGTTTTCCTAAGAGGTTCAAGTGGGTGCTTGAACATAGGGAGTTGTAACTTCCATCTAGTGGAAGCCAGAGAAACCAGGGTGGCAGGGTGGTGCAAGGGAGAACTGTTGTTCTCCATTGTACAGGTTGGTACCTGTGTGACTGGAAGTTGGTGCTTTCATATAGTTGGAGCTAGAACATTTAGGTAGTTGGTGCTTCCTTCTAGTGGGTGCTAGAGAAACTAGGGAGTTGGTGCTTCCTTCTAGTAGGTGCTAGAGAAAACAGAGAGTTGGTGCTCTTAGCAAGTTGCAGCTTGCAATACAGAGGTTGTAGCCTCATAATGAGTTGGAGCTCATATGTATGATAATGTACAGAATGTAAATATTACTTATCATATAAAGAAGAAGAGGGTTTTACCCTTTATGGGTTTCCTTAGGAAATATCTGTCTCTGTATATTTCATATGTGAAAATGATGTTGAATGTTCTATTTCTTACTTCCTTGTATTATTGTGATTGTCATTAAGTGCTCTGCAAAGAATTTAAAATAAGCATTATTGATTAAGCACGGTAACAACTGATTCACCCCCCCTCTTAGTTTTCCAACAATTGGTATCAGAGTTTTCCCCTTTTATCTAAGGGTAGATCCTAGAGCTTAAACATGTCAATCCATGAAGGAAATTCAACCAATAAGGCCCCTCTGTTCAATGGAACAAACTTTGCCTTCTGCAAAGTTAGAATGAGAACTTACATAATGGATTTAGGTGCACATGTCTGGGATGTGGTAGATACTGGTTATGTAAAGCTGGTTGTACTAGATAATAAGGATGACAAGCTATAATTTATCTTCAATGCTACGTCTATGAATGCTATCTTGAGTGGGCTTGCAAAAGCAGAATTCGTAAAAGTTATGCACCTAGGAACTGCCAAAGAAATGTGGGACAAACTCATTAGCAGTTATGAAGGTAATGAGAAGGTAAAGGACGCCAAGCTTCAAATGTATAGAGTATATTTTGAACAACTGAAGATGAAATAAGATGAAGTTGTTGGAAAATACTTTCGAAGAGTTGAAGAACTGGTAAATGCAATGAAAGCACTTGGTGAAAAAATTGAGGAACCTTCTTTAGTTCAGAAAATTTTGAGATCTCTACCAGATAGGTTCAACCCGAAGGTTTCTGCTATAGAAGAACATAATTCTCTAAAAACCTTGGAGTTTGATCAACTTCTAGGAACATTGACTGCATATGAAATGAGAATAGTTAAAGATAAACCCACCTCTAGAGAAGCATCATTCAAAGTAGACAAGAATAAGGATTCTGAGCCAAATGAAATTGATGAAAAATTTGTGAAGAGATTGAAGAAGGGATCAGGTAAATACAAAGGTAAATTTCCTTTCAAATGTTTCAACTGTGGTAGGATAGGTCATTTTGAAAATAAATGTCCTCACAAAGGAAAGGATCAAACATGTAATGATGAGGAGAAGCACAAACACATAAATTTCTTTAAAAAGAATAATTTTAAGAAGAAAAATCTTTGTGTAAACAATGATGATGATCCTTCAGATGATGAAGACAATGACTCCTCCATTGAAGATAAACTAAATGACTTCATACTTATGGCCAAAGAGGATTATTATAATAAAATCACAGGAAGTGAAGCTAATGAAGAAGAAGTTGTGGTTGATATGGAAGGAGAACTAATCAGTTCATTGGAAGATATTGACAGACTCAGAATTAAGAACAAAAAGAAAAAACAATTGTTGATACAGTTCGTGAAAGACAGTAAATAGCCTGATGAAGACTTTGCCCTACTAAAAGTAGAATTATAAGAGGCAAAGAAAATCGAGGACATTCTGAAACAACAGTTATCAGAAAGGAAGGCAAGATTTAAAGCTCTAGAAGAAGAAGTAGTGAAAACTAGGAAAGAATTGGAGAAGTTTCAAGCCTTGTATCATCAGAATCTATCAAGTATCAAAGCCTCAGAAGGATTAGCCACCATTCTGAATCAGAAAAGGAATCCAAAGCTAAAAATTGGTTTGGGTTATGAAGAGGGATCAAGTGGTGGTTAGCCAAGAAACAAAGAATCCATCAATTTTGTTAAATCTACAATCAATGACAACAACAAACCTGCAGAAACAAAGGAAGACAATCAACTGCCCAAGAGGAGTAAAGAAAAAGGTGCTAGGACTGAATCTGTAGAAAAAATAAACAATGCACTACCTGCTCAAGGAAATCATCAGCATGGAAGAAATCAACCTGTTCAAAGAAGACAACCATTTTCCAGGTACCAACGTTTTTTCTATGGATATTGTTTCTTCTGTTCTAACTTTGGTCATAAAGCTATAAATTGTTCTTTAAAATTAAATTATGAGCAATCAAGACATTCGAGGTATAGATATCTTCCACAGCAAAGAATGAGAAATCCATGTAACAAACCACCATAGACTGTAAATCACTTGATGGATGGGAAAAGGACACGGGTTAAGCATAACAATCGTTAGGATCCTTTATTCAACGAACCAGAATGTTACATCTATCATAACTATGGACATAAATCCGTTGACTGTTGTATAAGGAACTATGAACCAGATTTGAATTCCCCTGCTAAAAATGTCAAGGTTTGGAAGAACAAAGAAAGTGACAAGTGTGGATTAGTATTGTCAGCTCAAAGACAAACAAAACCTTGGTATATAGAGAGTGGATGCTCCAAACATATGATAGGAAACAAAGGTAAGTTTCTATATCTAAGTGAAATCAAATTAGGAAATGTAACCTTTGGAAATGATGCTCTAGGTAAAATAAAGGGTAAAGGGATGGTGAGTTTATGTAATGGAAAAGGAAAAGCCCAATATGTTCTGCTTGTAGATGGGCTGAAACAAAATCTTCTCAGTGTAGGTCAAATGTGTGACAAAGGATGCGAAGTGGTGTTCACGTCCAAGGACTGCAAGATAAAGTCTACAAACTTAGGACAAGTGGTGGCCAAAGGCATAAGGATAGAAAATAATGTATATATGTTGAAAGAAGATAGAGAAGAGTGTCATCTAAGAAAAAATGATGAAAGTTGGTTATGGCATAGGAGACTTGGACATCTGAACTTTGACCACTTAATGAAGCTCAAAAATCTTGAGGCAGTAAAAGATCTTCCAAGAATATCAAAACACCAAGATTCTATGTGTAAACCCTTCCAAGTAGGAAAGATAACCACGACACCGTTTAAGTCCAAGATATTTACTTCAATAGAGAAACCACTCCAACTAGTTCATATGGATTTATGTGGACCATCAAGATAGGAAGGAACATGGAGAGAAAACTACTTCATGTTGATTATTGATGATTACTCCAGACCTACTTAGGTTGCCTTTCTCAAGGAAAAAGATGAAGCATTTGAGAAGTTTAAAATATTTAAGGCTTTAACTGAGAATCAAACATGCAAGAGGTTAAAGGAAATAAGATCAGATAGAGGAGGAGAATTTATGTCAAGTGATTTCAAGGAATTCTGTGATAAGAATGGGATCAAGAGACAATACACAATCCCAAGAACTCCACAACAAAATGGAGTAGTTGAGAGGCAAAACATAACAGTGCAACAAATGGCCAGTTCAATGATGAATGAGAAGAACATTGGTGAAACCTATTGGGTAGAAGCAATACACACAACAGTCCATTTTCTTAACAAAGCCCACCTTAGACCACAAAGTGAAAGACACCTTATGAACTGTGGTATGGGAGACTTGCTTCAATTAAACACTTCAAAGTATTTGGGAGTAAATGTTACATAAAGAATAATGTTGAGAACCTTGACAAATATGATGATAGGACTGATGAAGGTATCTTCTTAGGATATGCTACAAACAGTAAAGGATACAGATGCTATAATAAGAGGCTGCATAAAATGGTTGACGGTATTGACTTAAAAGTTGATGAAGGAATCCCAGCAAGAGAGGTGTACAATAATGAGTCTTCTACATAGGACACAGCTAAAGTTGAAGATGAACAGGTCCAAGAATCATGAAACGAAGACTCTGAATCAGATGAAGACACAGATATTCAGACAGACTCAAATCAACAGGAAACTTCAAATTCCTCCTCTAGAATCACTCAAAAGAATCATCTTGCAAGTCAGATAATTGGTGAAAAAGACAAAGGTGTACAAACCAGGAGAAAGATAATCAAAAATATCGAGCAATCACATATAGGTTTCATATACATGATGGAACCCAAGAATTTTAATGAAGCTAGCAAAGATGACCATTGGGTTAAAACAATGAATGATGAACTTGATCAAATTGAGAAAAACAATACGTGGGAGATGGTTCATAGACTTGAAGGTAAAAATATCATTGGTTCCAAATGGATCTTTAAGAATAAGTTGAATGAGCAGGGACAAGTTATCAGGAACAAAGCAAGATTGGTCTGTAAAGGCTATGCTCAAATAGAAGGACTAGATTTTGATGAAACTTTTGTGCCCATAGCAAGATTAGAAGCTATCAGAATATTTCTTGCCTATGCTTGTCATAAAAGGTTTAAAGTCTATCAAATGGATGTCAAGTCATCTTTTCTAAATGCATATTTAAATGAATAAGTCTATATGGAACAACCAGAGGATTTCGAACTGTCTGATAACCCTGACTTAGTATGTAAGCTAAAGAAAGATTTATATGGGTTAAAACAAGCCCCTCGTGCCTAGTATCACAAAATGGATACGTATCTCAAAGACAAAGGGTTCAAGAGAGGAACAATTGACAACAATCTATATATCAAAATAGAGGGTAATGATTTGCTCATTGTGTTGGTCTATGTAGATGACATCATCTTCGGATGTAATAAGGATTCATTGGTACAATGGTTTTCTTCTGCCATGGAGTATGAGTTTGAAATGTCTATGATAGGTGAACTGCCATTTTTTCTTGGTCTACAAATTACTCAAAGGTCTGAAGGGATGTTCATTTCTTAAGAAAAATATCTAAGAGAAATGTTGAAAACGTTTCAAATGGAAGATTCTAAACCTGTGCGTACATCTATGGTTACTGAATGCAAATTAAGAAAGGATGATGACTCACCTGATGTTGATCAAAGTTCATATAGGTCAATGATAGGCAGCCTGTTGTACATCACAACATATTGCCCATACATAATGCATTTTGTTGGAATGGTAGGAGGATATCAGCCTGCACCTAAACAGAGTCATTTGCAATCTATCAAAAGGATATTCAGGTATTTGAAAGAAACAATGACGTATGGTCTGTGGTATCCCATAAATCAAAATTTTCAATTAACTGCTTATTTAGATGCAGATTGGGAAAACTGTGTTGATGAGAGAAAAAGCACCAGTGGAGGAGCATTCTTCCTAGGTGACTCATGAGTAGCATGGCTTAGTAAAAAGCAAGGTTCCATTTCTTTATCAAGTACATAGGCAGAGTACATTCCTGATGCTACCTGTTGCACTCAGGCATTATGGATGATTCAGACACTTGTAGAATTGGAGGTAAAATACGTAGCACTGATCCCAAGTCATTGTGATAACACTAGTGCCATCAGTGTGTCTAAGAATCCTATATTCCACTACAAGACCAAGCATATTCCCATACAATACCATTTTCTGAGAGAGCAGGTCACCAATCAGGTTGTTCAGGTCCATTACATTCCAACCAAAAAAAAATTTGCAGACATCTTTACTAAGCCCCTATCCAAGACACCATTTGAATATCTCCGATAGAAGTTGGGTGTCATCTCATCTCACACCCAAGAGAGTCCATCTTGTTAGGGAAATTTTTGTATTGATTGAATATATGATACCTTCTAAAAATACTGCAACAACTCGGGGGGAGCATGTTTTCTTTGACATTGATGTCAAAGGGGGAGAAAATGAGTGGTCCGGACTGTATGCTATAGTTGGAGGTCCAAACAGATTAGCGCAGTCATTCAGGGTTTAAATCAATGCTAAAGGGGGAGATTTTTGGCATGTTTATTAGGTAGGTGTGCTTGTCATTGATGGAAAGATCAAAGTATGCAACGATGGAAAAACGGGGACAACGTAAGCTCAGAAGAGAAAGTGTAGTGGTGCATGCAGATTGCAAGAGTGTGCTTGTTCATTTGATGGAAAATAGGCAAGCAACGAAGATCAACAGTGCAGGGATAATGGCATGGAAATATTAGAAGCGTAAACTCCATTTCGGAGTTTTGGATACCAGGAAATTGAGAAGTCAAGAGTCGAGACTCTTCAACACAAGAGTGACGAAGTCGCGAAATGTGAAACCCAAAAATCCTGAAATAGGAACACCAACAAAGAGTCTCAGATACTGGGAAATTGAGAAGTCAAGAGTCAAGAATCTTCAACACAAGAGTCTCGAAGTCGTGAAATGAAAAACCCTCAAATCTTGAAATAGGCACACTAACAAAGAGTTTTGGATATCGAGAGATTGAGAAGTCAAGAGTTGAGACTCTTCAACACAAGAGTCCCAAATTTGCGAAATGAGAAACACCAAAATCCCAAAATAGGAACACCAACAAAGAGTTTCATAGACCAGTAAATAACTCCATTTTGGAGTCCCAGATACTGGGATTTGAAGTGTCGAAACACTTCACCATAGGGGTGCCAAAATGCTGAATCATTGAAATGCGAAACAATGAAATATTGTATATTTGATCCAACTCCATTTCAGAACTTCAGATATCGAGAGTTGGAGGAGTTAAGCACCGAGACTCCTCACCATAGGAGTCCCGAAATGGTGAAATGAGAAACGCAAAAATGCCATTGATCCGACTCCATTTCGGAGTTTTGGATACCGGGACTTGGAGTTGTCAAGAACTGTCACATCAAGAATGCCGAAATCGTGATATGCGAACTCACGAAGAGATCTGGACCATTGAATCATCCAGAGTGTGGACCATTGATCTGACTACATTTCGGAGGTTCAAATACCGGGAGTTGGAAGAGTCAAGAGTTGAGACTCTTCATCAAAGGAGTCCCGAAATTCCAAAATGTGAAATGTGAAAACACCTTTTTGGTGTAGGCCTTGGTCACCACTGGTGGTCACATCGTCGAAGGGCTGTAGAGAAGATCTTGAAGAGACAAGCTCCATTTCTGAGTTTGGGACATGGAGAATCGAGACTCTTCACCACAATAATGACAAAATTCTGAAAAGACAAAATGCGAAATAAACATAATATCCTACAGATCCAATCCAACAGTGCAGGCGAATTTAAGTATGATCGGAGGTCTACTATTGCACTCCATAGTGTAACTACTAGAAACGAATGATGGCTTCTACCAGAGGAATCAAACATGCCTCAGTGTGATCACTAAAGAAGATGAAGAGGCTCGAGGCATCTTCCAGTGGAATGAAGACTATTCTTAGAGGTGATTGACAGATGGAAGACTATTGAAGCCTGCAACTACAACAGAGAGGATCAACTCGACTTTGATAGAGAAGATGAAGAGTCTCAACTGCGAGACAGGCTAAGGAATCTCAGTATAATTCCCAGTGATGATGGACACATGGATTAAATAGCCAGATAAGCTGAAGAGTGGCCATGATGATTAGGTAGAGCACTCAACATGGACAAAGCATGCAGAAGCATAGTGAGATAGCAAGAACAAGGTTCACAAAGACTATAAGTATGTTGAAATAAGAAGAGATGGGGGTTGTTGTTGTTGAGGGGGATTCTTGAGTGTAGAAGGAGGAGTGTGCAACAACTGAAATACAGAGAAGAGGAATGGTGCATTGAAGACACATGGCGCACATAGATGAAAAGGTAGAAGCAAAAAAAGCGCAAGGCATGTGTGAAGCAAGATAATGAGACACTAAAGGAAGGATGAGGTGCTCTGGTAGAGAAAAATAGAAGATCATAAATTGTAAGAATATGTAGATAGAGAGACACTGATATAAGAGAGCATAGTAGCATCACAGAATAGTGATCAGCCTAGTAAGCCAATGATAAATATTGTATCACTGTGATAAATTTATATATAGCAAAATTTATATTTCAGGGTGGTTGGGAGGTGCTAGGGAGGACTTTTTTCCTCATAGGTTCAAGTGGGTGCTTGAACACAGGCAGTTGTATCTTCCATCTGGTGGCATCCAGAGAAACCAGGGTGGCAGGGTGCGCAAGGGAGAACTTTTGTTCTCTGTTGTACAGGTTGGTGCCTATGTGACTGGAAGTTGGTGCTTCCATCTAGTTGGAGCTAGAACATTTAGGGAGTTGGTGCTTCCTTCTAGTGGGTGATAGAGAAACCAGGGATTTGGTGCTTCCTTCTAGTAGGTGCTAGAGAAAACAAAGAGTTGGTGCTCTCAACAAGTTGTAGCTTGCAATATAGAGGTTGTAGCCTCACAATGAGTTGAATCTTATATGTATGATAATGTACAGAATGTAAAGATTACTTATCATATAAAGAAGAAGAGGTTTTTACCCTTTATGGGCTTCCTCAAGAAATATCTGTCTCTGTATATTTCATATGTGAAAATGATGTTGAATGTTATATTTCTTACTTCCCTGCATTTTTGTGATTGTCATTAAGTGCTCTGCAAAGAATTTAAAATAAGAATTATTGTTTAAGCACGGTAATAACTAATTCACCCCCCGTCTCAATTGTCCAACATTGCCAACTCCAAAGTCACTATTCTTTACAAACCCATTCCAAAGAGATTTTGCCCCAACTTTGTTCAAACATCCTCCTAAAGGAAGCACAAGTCCTCCCATGTGGAGCAACTTGGCTCCTCAAGGGAGATCACCCCTCTTTGCCTGAATATGATTCATAACCTTGGAGTTGATATTACCCAAGTGTTGTGTTCTGTGTGATTCCTTAGTTTTTCCTAGATTATGGTGGCATATATATGTGACCCTCCTCACCAAATTGTCACGTCGATTCCTATTGAGCTGTCACATCCCTTGGGTGAGGCTAAGCTTAGTCACCAAGTCACCCTACCATGTGTCTCGCTCAATCAAAATTTTCCCAACCAATGGGTTTTTGTGCCAAAATAAATTTCTCACCCAAATCAACCTCCTCTCCATGACCATTGAGTCATCCACACGAAAACACCCAAGGACAATATGCCCAAGACATCCGCACAATGAGCACACCTGTTGGTTGCAATCTGTAGTGTCATGTGACATCAGGAAATAAGTTCACCCATCATCATCCCCAAGTGTGGAACACTTATCCATATCATTATTGGATCACCTCCCTAGTTGCCTAGCCAAGTCCTCCCTTCACAAGTGCATCCAAATTAGCCAACTTTTCGTACACCTTATTAACCACAAACACATTCATATGTCTAAGTCTCCTTAGCAACCTCAACATTTGTATATTGTCTGTGTGTATGTTGGTTGGGTGGAGGTGCACACACCCCCTTCATTGAAGGCATTACAAATTATATATTATGATTTAAAAATGAATTAATAGAAATATTATTAGAGTAAAAATTACTTATTCACAAATATTATGATAAAAATAAAAAAAATTGTTTTAAATTTAATTTTCCTTGTAAATAAATTTGAAC